>JAMZAV010002369.1:0-215172 GCA_024449915.1 Sweltsa coloradensis | reverse complement strand
ACGCGTTTAGCACTATTCCAAACAACCGTTCGCGTTTGTTCAGTTTGCTTTTCCGTTTTCTATTGGTTTTAAGTATGGTTCTCATACGAAGTGTTACTAGTTACAAAAGTAACATAATATACAAAGAAACAAATTTAAAAACCATTAATGCACCACACTGTCCTAGTGTGGGTCGGACAGTCACGTGTTGGACACAACCGGCCACAGGCGGGAAGCAAGGGGGAGGGTTAAGAATGAAAAAAAGGTTTATTTGGTTTAATATCGAGTCAACTGTTAGGTCAACCGTAGGTCAACCGTTAGGCCATTAGCCCAGGGGATTGTGGGAAGGACACAACCGTGCTGGAGAGAACCAATCACGGACAATGGGAAGAAAAGTACTGGACAGAACCAGCCACGAGTTGTTCTAACCTATAGGGATGATGGGAGGAAAATCCCATGCTGGACAGAACCAGCCACGGGTAAGGGAGGAAAGGAGGGTTATTATGGCGGTACACAACCGTGCTGGACAAACCTAGGCCTAGTCCTTCAGAGAGAATACATGCAAAAATGACGAAATAAATAACACGGAATATACGTCAACACATCCGATAACTTACAAAGTAAATACACGAGCCACTAGAGGATACTTCCGGCTATAGTAATTTGATTGATAACTTAATAAAATATCAATTACAAATAGTTCAATTCACTTTTAATAAAATGCAAATAATTCACGAACTGAATAAATACATTCTCATTTAGAGCCTAGAAACCTTGGGTACGACATTTCACGACCAGGCAAATAACAAACAAAAATATCTTTTCAAAATCTTAAACATTGTCGTTTAAAATAATTTCTAAACATTTGAAGTCTATTTTTCAGTTTATTATTTCTTGTAGGTTTAAATCGCAATGAATCTTGCTGATTTTGTTAGCAGTTCTCAATAAACTCGTACCGGATGTCCGTTTAAAATTTCAGCGCAATCTGTTCACGATTCGGCTGATTACACACACACACACACACACACACACACCACGCACGCACGCACGCACGCAGAAAAACCATAAGGGTCGTTTAAGTCGAATGGTTCGCTACGCTCACTCGTTCAATTATAGATTTTAAAATATCGTAATTTTTTTTTGTTTTAGAGCACTAAAACAGTTCGGGCCTTTTTAGGCCCAGCCGTCAATTACGACCATAAAAAAAGTTTCGTTAAGTTTGACATTTCCACGTAATCTGCTCCCTCTATTAGCATTGTTTCCAGATGCGTCTTAAGCGATGTTTTGCTACTTCCGTCCGTTCAACAAACGTTCAACACGTTATTGTGCCCACTGAGGTGAGCGACGAGATTAATAAACAAATAAAAAATATTACACGAAAAAAATAATTTTTTTAAAGCAAAGCTTATTTTGAAATGTAGGCCCTACTAAAAAGTAAAAAATAAATTTTCCCCCAACAAATTTTTGCCTTACTCGGAAATTAAAAGCGTTGGGCGCTTTTCTTCCATGAACAACAAAATTCTGTAATCTATGTCAATACCGTAACCCGCCCAACGCTTTTAATTTCCGAGTAAGGCAAAAATTTGTTGGGCGAAAATTTATTTTTTACTTTATTTATTATTATTTTTTTAAAAAAAAAAATCATGTAATATTATTTTATACTTTTTAGTCTTAACGATAATGTATTTATTTTTTATATTTTTTATATTATATTGTATTATATTATATTATTACAATCCATTCCTACCATGATACATAGCAGTAGTTGCACTGGCACAACTCCATCCCATCAACTGTGAGGTCGAACCACGCGAGGGGCACGCAACTATGCGTAAAATGGTGAATGACTCACCGCAAAGGGATTGAACTTGTAAGTGGAGCGCGGTGAGCGTTGTCGCCGCATAGCAATAAAGAACAGACAGACAGACAGACAGACAGACAGACAGACAGACAGACAGACAGACAGACAGACAGACAGACAGACAGACAGACAGACAGACAGACAGACAGACAGACAGACAGACAGACAAGCACAATAAGCTACTATAAGCGTTGTAATGAAACATCGATTTTTAAGATTTTGTCTAGACAGACAGAAAGTCAGACAGACAGACAAACACATGAAGCTAATATAAGCGTTGTAAAAAGGTAAAAACAGCCGTGTGGGTCTTTTTAGACCCAAACCTAATCCCAAAACAAAAACAGAAGAAAAAAAATTATTTTGGCCATCCCTTGATTTAAATTGAAGAAATCATCGACGTCATGAAAGAAATGAAGTTGAAGCTTGCTGGGCCTTAGTAAGACAAAGTGGAAAGGTTGTGGAAATAAAAATCAAAGAGAAGGATACAAATTGTTGTGGTCAGGAGGAACGGAGGGTAAAGACGGTGTTGCATTTGTTGTAAGCCTAGAATTGAAAGGCAATATCGTTAATATCACAAACCACAGTGACAGAATTATCTAGGGCAAGGGTCGTTCGGCCGCAGCCATGCACTACGCGTCTGTGCTTAGGCGACGAAGAACTCCGCACTGTATACAGCTACCCGAGTTTTGGGGTTTTCAGCTATCTGCACACGCCGTTCCGAATATTGAAACTCGGTATATAACCTGATATGTGGGCCATGACCTACCAAAGAATATCACTCCGATCCAATAACCCGTTCTATGTTAAAAAAAAAGTGCCTCGACATTGTTAAAATCCATTCAGCCGGGTGGGTGGGTGGTTAATTCTCCACGTAAAGTTATAAGAGCCTACACGACGTTCCCATAATGTTACATACCAATAAGTCTTTAAGGTTTTGACCGATTTAGCTGAAAATTTGTTAAAAAGGAGAGAATGGATAAAATCCACCGCCATCTAGAGGATCTTGACATCATTTCTTTGGAAAAACTATTTTAACTCAATGATAACAAATAATACACTGCTTCCTCGATAGTATTTTGATTACTTCTAGGTGGCAGTGTATAGTGACCAGAATTCTCGTGCGACTTTTCGTTGCCATGGTAACGTTACTTTTGTTAAAATGTAATTTCTATCTACACTACTTAAGGTCTTAACCGATTTAGCTGAAAATTTGTAAAATAGGAGAGAATGGTGTACTTATTGACCCTGCAAAATTTCATAACGATCAAAACATTTTTTTTTTTTTTTAATTTTTTTTTTTATATCCAACGATAGGATTTTGTTCAAAAACTATACAGCAACCCGCATAGGTGATATGTACATGTGTGCAAAATTTCAGGTCGATCAGAGAAACGATGTATTGTACCGAAGCAGTAACATAAAGAAAAAAAAAGAAAAATAAACAGACATTCGAGCCATAAGAGTCAAGTTGAGACGCTCGCTACGCTCGCTCAATTAATAGGTAAAATGGAATATGAACTACGTGTGGTAGCCTATTGTTAGTGAGAAAAGTTATTTAATAATTTTTGTGTTTTAAATGTTTTAATTCAATGTAATTTGCTGTTTTGTAGATAAACTAGGTGTGTTTTATTTCAAAAGAAACTTCAGTAGAACAGGTATATAATATTTATAAATTAGTTGAACTTAACACTGTTCTTAGGTGGGAAATAAGTTTTTAATTATATTTAACTGTATTTTTGTAAATGTCTGCCTGTCGAAGAAAGTGAAACTTTTCGAAATATTGCAACATAATTAAAAACTTATTTCCCACCTAAGAACAGTGTTAAGTTCTACTAATTTAGAAATATGGGTGTATTTCTCGATTTGGTTAATCGGGAAACACTTCCGTAGGTGTAATTGATTTTATTTACCACAATTCAGAAATTAAAAAAGTCCGCCCCAACCGGGAATCGAACCACGGATCTCCCGCATTCCAGACAGGCGTCTTAACCACTAGACCATCAGGACGGGTACATTTTAAAACTCTGATTGTAGTTGGATTATACATCTGAATGGATGGAACAGTACTGCAACGAATATCTGCTGTCTTTGAACTGACCACCAAACATTAATTATAATGCCATTACCTTTACGCACGTATGAGCGAGGGTTTATTTCTCGATGCGGGAGATCCGTGGTTCGATTCCCGGTTGGGGCGGACTTTTTTAATTTCTGAATTGTGGTAAATAAAATATGGGTGTGTTTTGTTATTCCATAGCAACGAAGTGTTTGTTTTGATAACTTTTATTTTGACAGATAATTTAGTATGGCTGTTCTTCGTAAGTTCCCGCTCTTGATGACACGGTTTTGTGTGGTTTTGTTTTGTTTGTTCTGCTTATTTAAAGTATTTGTGCAAACTCCAAATTTTAGTGATGACATTAATACTCTGTTTATGCAACGACGCTTCTGTGGAATGCCTGTTGAAGATCTAATGGTTAGTACCAAGTGCAAAATATCGTGTTGGTCAATGTGCTTGAGTTCCATGCTTGGCCGTACTCACGGTTCTTCAACTTTTGGAGGGAATATTGGAGGTTGGGCAGGTCCTAGTAAAAGGAAGCGCAGGTCTACAGTTACTCGCTCTGTGAAATGTCCAGGAAACTTGATAGAATTTGCTTTGCTGCTTCTGGCACTGTCAGGCGATATAGAATTGAACCCAGGGCCAGTGTGTAACCACAATTTACCATCTAGCAGTGTGTCATCTGGATCTACCCACAATGTGGTAGACTTGGGTCTTGGGAGAAATCATCGTGACACCTCATCCGTGCCAAGTACATTGGCTGCGTCGTCAAGTGATTGCCCCCTTAATCTGCCTGTTACGTATAGCACTATGAAATATGATGAACTCAGGGCCGAGTTGAGAAGAAGGCATGTCACAAAATTTGGATCCAAAAGAGAAATCATTGTCAAGTTAGAGAAACTTGATAGTAAATCTGAATGGAAACGCAAACTCTTCTCTGGTGTATATGACCGTTCAAGATCGAATAAAGGAACTACTTCAACTAAAAAGTGCTCAGTATGTGACTTGGCTGGGAGAAAAAATCAGCTCTATGTTTATTGCGCTCAATGTAAAATTCCTTGTCATAGGACGTGTGCTAATATTCCGCAATCTAAATTTCGTACGTTATAACCTGGAAACGAATTGTGGAATTGTTGGGCCTGTACATTCATTCATTTTCATTCATTCATTCATTATTCAGTATAGACTCAGAAGAGTCCGTCAATCACAATGATACAAACAGATCAACAGCTAATGGCATTAAAATTCTCTATTTTAATGCCAGAAGCCTTAAAAACCCAAAGAGCAATCCCGATATTCAGGCTTTGGTTACAGAATAAAGTTCCCACATTGTTTGCATCAGTGAGACATGGTTGAACTCGGATATAATTGACGAAGAAATATTTCCTGATCTTGACTATGTGGTTTTTAGAAAAGATCGTCTGTCCAGAAGAGGTGGTGGAGTTCCTAAAGCAATTCAACCCAATCTTAATCCAATACTCATGCCTATCCTTGATACTGACTCAGAATGTATTTGGATTGAGTTTACATATAAAAGTAAAGCATAGGGCCTACTTAATTGGGTCTGCTTATCGTCCTCCAAACTCTACCGATAACATGACAATTCTTTGCTAGCCTCTCTACAAAAAAACTCAGATTTGTCTAACAAATATGAAGCAGTATTGATCTGTGGAGATTTTAATCTTGATATTTCGTGGAAAAATGTTCCAAAGGCAAGTAATTATGTTTCAGAATCTTTCTTATCCAGCTTTTATGACCTATTTCTTACTCAACTTGTCAAGGAAGCCACTCACATAACGCAGTCGTCTCGCTCAACTCTGGACTTTCTGTTACGTAACAATCCTTCTCTTCTTTCCAACGTTGAACGGTTGAAGTGATTCAAGGAGTGAACGATCACTTAGCAGTTACAGCAACATTAGATTAGATAGATGCAAAAAACCAAAGTCATCCGGTCTGAGGTGCTCAATTACAACAGAGCTGATTGGGAACTTCTATCTAGACTGTTTACAGACCATCATCCTTGCAACTGGAATAGTTGGGATATTGACAATGCGTGGAAATGTTAGGTTCGTATCTCTGGGATTGTGTTAACTCGGCAGTTCCCAAAATCAAAATTAACTCCAAACGAAGGCCTCCATGGATTACAAATGCATTAATCAAAGACATCAGACGACATGATTCCATTTTTCGTAAATGGAAAAAATCACCTTCAGAAGAGCGTGAAATAGTTTATAAAAAGATTAGAAATCAGGTCAAGAAGTTACTTTGCAATGCTCATGATGATTATGTGTGGAAGATGGGAAATGACTCGAAGAAATTTTGGAAATACATTCATAGCAGAAAAGGCAGACTTGCACCCGATCATTACACTTGTGATGGTGTAAAGCTTTCAGATCCAGTAGAAATTGCGAATGCATTCAATAAAAAGTTCCATGAACATTTTTCTCCTAATGACACGTATTCCCCTACTAATTGAGATCCAGGAAATATTGGCCCAATTGCTCCAATAAGATATCTATTTTTCATCGAAGAAGAAGTTCGAGAAATATTTAAAAAAGATTCAACCCAACGCGGCGCCTGGACCTGACCTTCTACCGGGCCGAATTCTACATACCTGTGCTGAGGCTTTGGCTCCTTCTCTGTGCAGTATCTACAATCTATCTGCATCTACTGCAAGTGTTCCTGATGTATGGAAGACTGCGTCTGTGGTTCCAGTCTTTAAGAAAGGAGATAGATTGAAGATCGAAAACTACAGGCCAATTTCGTTGACCTCACTTGCAGGCAAGGGTATGGAGAAACTGATTGCTAGACGGTTTTATAATCACTTGAAAAGAAACAAACTTATCAATTCAAACCAACATGTTTTGATAACAAAAAGGTCATGCTTAACTTTGTTAACTGATGTTATCGATCAATGGTTACATTCTCTTGAATGTACTTCTGTCAAACAGGTAGACTGTATTTCATTAGATTGGGCAAAAGCTTTTGACCAAGTCCCTCACACAAGATTGTTAGCAAAATTAAAAGGGTATAAAGTTGAACACAATGTAATAGGGTGGATAAGCTCTTTCCTTTCCGATAGGAAACAATCTGTGGTTTTTAATGGTTCTCGTTCTGTAGAAGCTCATGTTACTTCTGGAGTGCCACTGGGGTCTATTATTGGGCCTCTTCTATTTACAATATTCTTTTTGGATCTTCCTAAATGTGTGTCATCTCAAGTTTACCAGTATGCTGATGAGACAACATTATTTCGTCCTATTTCAGGAATAGAAGATGTTAATGCATTGCAAGCAGATCTTTCTTCTCTTGAAAAGTGGTGCTTGTTGAACTATATGAAGGTAAATGCTAGCAAATCTCAGCACATAATGCTAACTAGGTCCAAATCACCCATTGCATCTAATTACATACTTTTAGGAAATCCTCTAGCGATGCAAACATCTATCAAACTCCTTGGTCTCACTATATCGTCAGATTTAAAGTGGGATTTGCACACAGACTACGTTAGAGACAGAGCTTCCAAGTTGTTAGGTTTCGTCAGTCGAAATTTAAATAAAAGTAATTCAAAATCTTTAAAAATTGCATATCTATCTCTTATTCGCCCTATATTAATGTATGGTCTACCTGCTTGGCAACCAACTTCTCTGTTAAACTTGCATAAACTTGAGGTGATACAAAACCGTGCAACTAAAGTTATTTTTAAAAATGTGTTTTATTCAGAAAGTGCCTCTGAGCGGTTGAACAAATGTGGTCTGCCATCAATTCAAAACTATTGTATAAGCAAACGGATGTTAGATTTTTAAGAAACTTAATTACCGGTGTAACAGACCTTGATCCGTTTAAAGGAAATTTAATTCAGTACAGACAATTTAACCGTAATAATACTCGCCTAATTTTAAACGCTCCCCGTGCTGGAACATCTATATTATATCAAAATCATTTTTATAACCGTGCCATTACTTTATGGAATACTATTCCTCTAGAAATCAAAGATGCTACAAATTTCAAAAATAGAATAAAATAATATTTTAGTTGTTTTTATATGTCGGTAAACTACATTAGACCTACCATATTTTGATACTACAACATTTTGTTAATTTATTGACTATTTTATCCTTTGTTTTCAAATAACGTTAAGTTATTTAAATTAGTTTTAATGAAGGGAATCAGGCATTCTTGATATGGGGCTATGCCCTCTCTGATTCTCTTCATCATGTAAAGTGTACTTTGTAGCTTGATTTGTTGAAATAAATAATAAATAATAATAAGTAAGACTTAGTAAGGATCCTCTACCTTGCTCTTCTGCAGAATCTTTTTCACCGACTTAACACTGGCTTCAGCAAACGCCTTGCTTTTTGCTTATCTTGGGCTGCTTGTTGTCAGCGTAAATCCATATTGTTTTCCAAATTCTTGGAATTCTTTGCAATCAAATTGACTTCCATTATCTGCACGGAGGATCTTTGGTATACCAAATCGTGCAAATATCCCTTTTTTATTTTATTTATGATGTACATTGAAGTCATGTTCTGAAGTAAGACCACCTCCTGATATCGTGAGAAATAGTCTTCTACTGTAAGGTAGCTAAGTCCTTCAATAGTGAGAATATCAGCTCCAACACACACATCCACGGTCCTTCAGGTAACACTGTACTGATCAGCGGTTCCACAGGGCTGCTCCTGTGTTCGATATAGGTCTTGCACCTAGATATCAATGTCTGAAGGTCTTCGTTTATGGTTGGCCACCATACAGAGTACAGACTCACTTACTCTGCGACGACATTTTGACAATCGCAAATGTCCCGCATGTAGTCTTGTTAGAATCTCTTGGCGCATGCTGACTGGAATTAGTAATCGATTTCCTTTCAAGATTAGGTCAACCGCAATCACTAATTCGTCCTTGTATTTTGCGTTCTGCGAGAATTGAGGATTCTTTCTTGCCTGGTTTGGTTATGAAACCATTCAAGGCTACACAAGTATTGTCTGCTTCTTGCTGCACTCTAATCTCTTCGATATTCGAGTCTGTAGCAGGCAAGCTAGCTATAATGCTGTGAACATAGGCTTCGACCGCTTCTTCTAGAAACTTGTCTTCGTTGTTTGTTGTTCCACGTATTGGTCTAGGAAAAGAGCGTCAGCAGTGTACATTTCTTTGCCTGCTATATACTTGATGTCGTAATCAAACCTCAGCATTCTCATCCTGAGCCTTTGAAGTCTAGGAGTCATTTCTGGTATTGGATTAGATCCAAATAGCGTGATGAGAGGCTTATGATCCGTGTTTATCTGGAACTTTATCCCGATGATGTACTCGTACTAACGTTCACAAGCATAGTGATCCAGAGTGCTTCTTTTTCTATTTGGGCCCATCTTCCCTCTGTAGGAGTCAAAAGTCTTCTTGACGCATACATGACTGGCCGCCACGAATCATTCTCTTTATGCTCAAGAACTGCACCTAATCCATATGATGAGGCATCAGACGTAACACGAGTTTCTCTATTAGGGTTGTACATTGCCAGTGTTGGTGTATAGGATACCAACTCTTTCAACTGTTGGAACGCTTGTTCACAGACATCCGGTATGAGTTTACTGCTCGCACTGCAAACAAAATCAGCTTGATCTATTGTGATTTAAACCTACAAGAAATAATAAATTGAACAATAGTCTGCCAATGTGTAAGAATTATTTTAACGACAATGGATTTGATTTTGAAAAAAATATTTTTTGTTTGTTATTTGCTTGACACATCCCTAAATCCAATCGTTCTTCTTGTTCAAAAGATCTCGCAATGGTTTGGTTAATTCGGCTACGTTTGGAAGAAACTTCAAAAGAAAGTTGACTGTGCCTAGGAATCGGCGAAGTTCTTCTACGTTTTCCGGCTTCTTCATGGCTTTTATGGACTCCGCTTTGGATGGGTCTGATTTAATGCCATCTTTACTGATTATATGTCCTAAGTACGGTACACTATAGGAACATTAAACTGGCAATTACTTTTGTTTTCCTCTTCTAGTCGCTTCAGAACAGAATCTAGGTTTTCGTTGTGCTATTTCTGTGTGCGACCATAGACTAGAATGTCATCGTTTTGGTTGCACACACCTTTAAGGCTATTGTATACTGTTGGGGAAATTAGTATACAACGATATCCATAAATCTTAGGTTTATTGAATATACGATTAAGCAGATCTTATAAGTTAAATACACAGTTACAAGAATAAGTGATCTACATGATGGTTGATGATGATTGTATTTTACGGAAACGGAAGTACGACCACTGAAGTGAGATGTGAGAAACACACCGTCTGCTCAACATAGGTAGCGTTGTGCGTTGACGCAAAGGCGCGTGATTTAAAGTAAATCAAAGTCTGTTGTTGCATACACAACAAGTCTCCGCCTTTAAAACAAAGACACGGAAAAATATAGAATACATTATGGGCTAAGATAATTCAAAATAAAACCCTTTGTCTGAAGGACTGATATATAGCCAAAAAGGGTTAGCAAAGAATAGACAATCATTAAATCACAAAATCACTGAGATACGATGGCTTGGTAACTTGTCTTGAGGATCTTTGTACAGCTTCTGGAGTTGTTGAAGGTTCTGCTCTGACAGGTGGAACCTTGCGATGCGAATGCGATGTAGCTGCAACGTCCGGGTCAACCCTGGGGAGATCAGCGATTGGCACCTGTGAAGACTCGGACAGAACCTCGGGCACAGAAACATCAGCATTAGTATGTTTCTGTATTACATAAGGAGTAGGGTTAGGGGAGATCGGAATTGGTGTAGTAGGAACAGGAGGATTAGAAACTCTGCGACGTAGCTGGTCAAGATGACGTCGTTCCATCGTACCGTCACTGGAAAGTATAGTGAAGTTTCTAGGACCTTCCACTGACATTATTACACCTGCAGCCCACTTTTGACCAGAAATATTGTAGACTCTGCACAGGACGGAGTCATTCTCGTTGAAAATCCTTGTCGCGGATATGTCCAGAGAACTGCGAACAGCTTGAGATTCCCGAGAGGACTGCACATTTGCAGGGTGTAATCTGTCCAATAACGTGGTGATTTTACGTCCCATGAGTAACTCTGAAGGCGAGTCTCCACTTGCGTTGGGAGTAGTTCTTAACGTAAGCAGAATTCTGGGTAATTCTACTTCCCACAGATCTTCGTTTACCTTCTTGAACAGATTCTTGATTGTTTGTACTGAGCATTCCGCTTGACCGTTACTAGCTGGTTGGTACGGAGCGGAGCGAATGTGGTTGATTTGGTTCTCTTTCAGAAAAGCGGCAAACTCTTCTGACCGAAAACAAGGGCCATTATCCGTGACTACTTCGTCAGGGATACCATGAGTACTAAATCTAGTGCGTAAGGAATAAATTCCACTTCCACTTACTATGAGAGTCAATAACGATGAGAAAAGTATGACCGTGAAAAGGTCCCGCGAAATCAGCATGAAGACGCGACCAAGGTTTGTTCGTGGGCGTCCAAGGAATGAGCGGAGCTCGTGATGGCTGTGACCTGTAGAGCGAGCATTCATTACATGAACTCACGAAATTCTCGATTTCTGAATCAATGTTTGGCCACCAAACATATGATTGAGCCACAGCTTTTGTACGAACAATACCTAGGTGTACTCTGTGCAACTGGTTGAGAACTTGATTTCTCATTGAAGTCGGGTTGACTACTCAATCACCACTTAACACACAACCACGAAGCGTAGACAGGGTTCCCTCTGGGCCTAGATATTTCTTAGCTTCGTCAGGAAGAAGATGTCGATCACGGCCGTGCTGGATGTACGAGTAGACTTGTGAAAGAAAATTATCTTTTTTGGTCTCTTCTGTTATTGCGGTAGCATTGAGACTAGCATGCTGCGTTCCTTGGTCCAGGAACAGGATTCCTGATAGTTCTGGAAATATAGGTTCCGACATGGAATATTGAACAGCAAAACGGCTAAAGAAATCTCATTTGCATGTTTGGGTCCTGGCTTGTACTGAAGCTTGTAGTTGTACTGGTTCAGCATGAGACTAGCGAAGCATACGAGGAGACAGAACCATAGGTTTTTGCTTATCCGGCCTGAAAATACCTAGTAGAGGCTTATTATCAGTGATATAAGTGAAATCTTTTCCAGCCAAGTACATGTGGAATTTTAGCACACCAAAAATGATCAAAAGAGCTTCATGATCGATCTGAGCAAACTTAACTTTGTTAGGATGTAGCGTTCTGGATGCACATGCTACAGGGGCTGTAATAGTTTAAATTTGTAAGAAGGGAGATGTAATAGATCGATCTTATGGTCATTATCGATTGTTGTGGACCAATCGATATATCGAGTTGGTCTAGGCCAAGTCAGTAATGTAATGGCGTACCTTCAATAAAAACACGTATTCAATAACGTATCTTCCTACTTATTATTTACGGTTATACTCATCACATGGCGCAGTCGGTTGGAGAAAATTGAGTTCAAAGATGTTTTTAATGGTACAGGTTGTTTAAATACAGAACACAACATAACAATAGACCCTACAGTAAAGCCAGTAATACACGCAGCTAGAAAAGTTCCTTTTGGACTTCGTGAACCATTAAAAAAAGGGTTAATTAAGCTAGAGAAACAAGGCATAATAGATAAGGTTGATGAACCAACAGAGTGGGTAAACCCATTAGTAATTGTATAAAAAAAAAACAATGGTGCAATTAGGATTTGTCTTGACCCAGTTCAGCTAAATTCAGCCATAAAAAGAGAACACTACCAACTACCCACTGTAGAGGAGATAGCGAGCCAGTTAACAGGGGCAACAGTTTTTTGCACTTTAGATGCAAATCAAGGATTTTGGAAGGTCCCCTTAACTGCATAAAGTCAGAAACTATGCACTTTTAGTACTCCTTTTGGTAGGCATAAATTTAGAAGGCTCCCCTACGGCATCAAAAGTGCTAGTGAGGTATTTCAAAAAACATTCAAACAAAACTTTGATGACATCGAAGGTGTAGACATATTCATTGATGATATACTTGTCTGGGGAGAAACAGTTGAGGAGCACGATAAACGCCTCCACAAGGTCTTACAAAGAGCCAGGGAAAGAAACATAACATTTAACAGGGATAAATGTAAAATAAGGATCCCTGAACTGAAATACACAGGTCACATCATTTCAAAGGATGGTCTTAAACCAGATCCTGATAAGGTAACAGCTATAATGAACTATAGAACCCCAAACAACAAAAAGGACCTTGAAAGATTCCTAGGAATGGTCAACTATGTTGCAAAGTTCATACCAAACATGTCCTCCATAACAGCCCCACTTAGGGAAATGATGAAAAATGAGGTAGAATGATCATGGCAGCATGAAGAAGAAAGAGCTTTTAAGAAAATAAAAGGTATTATCAGCAGTAAACCCATACTTCAGTTTTATGACATAAACAAAGCAGTAACACTTTCAGTCGATGCTTCACAAGAAGGGTTAGGGGCAGTCCTACTACAAGATGATAAACCTGTGGCATATGCCTCCAAATCATTAACACAAACACAAAGGGGATATGCACAGATAGAGAAAGAATGCCTAGCGATAGTATATGGGTGTGAGAGATTTCACCAGTACATATATGGTAAATCAGTCAAGGTCGAAAGTGACCATAAGCCACTAGAGTCAATATTTAAAAAAAATCGTTGTCATTATGCCCACACAGGCTCCAGAGAATGCGTATTAGGCTTCAACAATATGATCTGCATGCTACCTACAAAAAAGGAAAGAAGTTGTTTGTGGCTGACGCATTCTCAAGAGCAAGCCATGATGACAGTGATTTTCAGTTGACTGAAACTGAAATAAATTGTCATGTAAATCTAATAATAGATAACCTTCCCATCAGTAATGAACGAATGCTGTCATTCATTGAGGAAACTAACAAAGACAACGAAATGCAGGATTTCATACAAATAATACAAATGGGTTGGCCAGAAAATAAAATCAATCTGCCAGCTCATGCCAAACCATATTGGGGTATAAGAGATGAACTATCATATTATTCAAAGGGCATGCTTTTTAAAGGTAATTGCATTATTGTTCCTAAGGCTCTCAGGAGTGAAATGTTAAAACGATTACCCTATAATCACATGGGAATGAAGAAATGTAAAAATAAAGCTAGGGAACTTCTCTATTGGCCCCACATGTCCACACAAATAGATGACATGGTTGCCAATTGTGATACATGTCTACACTTCCACAAGTCCAATCATAAGGAAACACTCATTCCGCATGAAATACCAGATGGCCCTTGGCAAAAGGTTGGTGCAGATTTGTTTCATCTGCGAGGAAATGAGTTTCTTCTTGTGATTGACTACATTTCTAAATATGTGGAACTGTACCCTCTACCAAAAATCACAAGTGCACATGTAATAAACTGTCTGAAAGCCATCTTTGCTAGACATGGCATCCCTAAAGATTTCTATTCTGATAATGGAAGGCAATTTGATTGTGATTTGTTTAGGGAATTTACTTACCACCCATCAAGCCCCAGATATCCACAATCTAATGGAATAATAGAAAGAAACGTACAAACAATAAAAAAAATGTATAAAAAGGCTATACACAATGGCAGAGATCCATATCTGTGTCTGTTAGAGTACCGTAACACACCACTTAGCAGCACCCTTGGTTTGCCCGCTGAGCTATTATTTTCGAGAAAATTAAATGGCATATTGCCCATTAAAAGTTCCTTGCTTCAACCTAAAGCAATTGATTTACAAAAAACTAAATCACACTTGCTACAGAAGCAACAGGTACAACAACATCATTACAATAAGCATGCAAAATGATCTTTCTCCTCTCAGGACAGGCTCACAAGTGCGAGTACAAAGGGAAGACAACAAGTGGTACCCAGGTGTCGTTACAGACCATTGTGAAAGACCACGATCATATCAGGTATTGCTAGATGATGGTGGTACCCTGGAGAGAAATCGCAGATTCCTTATTCCAAATGGAACTAGACCTCCTGTGTCACCTGATAGAATTCAGGAATTTAGGAACTTTGGAAGTGCTATCACACTTGGTGAGGAAGTTGTGAGGGATAACTACTTGTCCAACGGCTTACCTGTCGAGCCAGCTGTGGTGAAAACCGACAGTTACCCCCAGCATCAAACCAGATGTGGCAGGAGGGTTGTTTTTTTGGATATTGCTTTACGTGTTGTTCCCATTAGGTATAAAGAGTGAGATGTAATAGTTTTAAATTTGTAAGAAGGGAGATGTAATAGTTCTTGTAATAGTTTTTAGTTTTGTAAGAAGGAAGATGTAACCAGTTTTAAATTTGTAAGAAGGGAGATGTTATAGATATATCGAGTTGGTCTAGGCCAAGTAAGTAATATAATGGCGTACCTTCAATAAAAACACGTATTCAACAACGTATCTTCCTACTTACTATTAACGGTTATACTCATCACAGGGGCTTCCACGCCATTGGGCTGAATCTGTGAAAGTACACAACCAACACCACTAGGAGATACGTCACTTGCCAATACGATCGGCAGCTTGGGATCGTAATGAGCCAGAATGATACCTGAACCTATTATCTCTTTAACATAATCCATGCATGCTTGTTCCTTCTCTGTCCATTGCCATGAAATCTTTTCTTGAAGAAGGTTATACAAAGGCTTAAACTTGGTAGCTTTGGCTTGAAATAGGGTAAGCAACTCTGAGGACTCTTGATCTAAAGTGTTTTGTGAAATTGCGTTAGTTAGTTCTAACGTTGTGAAATGAAATGCGTTAGTTAGTTCTAACTTTGTGAAATGAAATGCGTGAGTTAGGTCTAGCTTTGTGAAATGCTTGCTTCCGGTGAGTTTGACAAGCATCTTGTCGACGGAAGGCAGTGGGTAAACTTCGGTCTCACAAGCAAGGTTGACAGTGTTACTATAGTCACCGCATATGCGTATGGTACCATCCTCTTTAACTATGTTGACAGTGCTCGAGGCCCATTTTGGAAACAACATAGAAACAAAGACACCAGCTGATTCTAAACTGTCAATAGTTGCATCGACCATAGGTAGCCTTGAAAATGGTAGGCCTACGTCCCTTGCTTGCCGGAAAACCGGTTTAGCATCAGGCTTAAGTACAATGCTGGAATATGTTTGGGGAATACAAAGGTTGCACAATGATCGACAATTCTTATTGACGACGTTTATTGACGAGCTGTCTACATGACATAGCCACCATGACGCTAAGCAAGCGCGTGAGAATACACAGCGCCTTCATGACACTAGGCGGCGCTGATGGCGGCGCTAGATTTAAACTGTGTTGTTTCACAACCATAATAGCACATCTCCCTTTTCAAGCAAGAACCTTATTAAATTAATTAACCTAAATGAATCAGTAGAACTAAGCAATGTAGTTTAAGTTATCTATCTAAAATTACCAAATGTTATACAAACAAATAAAACTAAGCCATATAATATTTCAACTATTGATCTATGAATATATGACATTTAAATAACTACAAATGATTGTTCCAACTGATCTACTTTGAAGCTACAAGTCTAATCTCTTGGGCGGTCTGATTGGTCTGCCACTTCGTGTGGATGGGACCTCGCTCAGCGACGTAGACGCCGATGGGCAAGTCTCCCGGACTTGTTTAGGAGATGGGCCTGGTGATGGCATCCTCGGTGATGGAACTCGAGGTAGGAATCGAAGAGGATCTCTCTCTGTAGGCAGTTGAGATATTGGCTCTTGGAATGGAGCAGGAATCACACTAGCTCGATTTCTGCGCAGTATCCCTGCTGGTGTTTTTACCTGCAGCGATCGAGGCTCTGGACCAAGGCCTATTACTTCTCCATACACCCGTTTGTCCTGGACCCAGACTTGTTCCCCGACCCGTGTCTTGGGAAGCTCCTTTGCACGATGTCTTAAATCGAAATACGTCTTCTGCCTCTCTTTAATCTGTTTTTCCCTCTTGCCTACTTCTTCTAAATTTGGCCATCGAGGTTGTAGATACTGTGATGAGGTGGGAAGTGTCGAACGTAAGTTTCGGCCCATGCAAAGTTGTGACGGGCTGTAACCACATTCTAACGGGGTATTTCGGTAGTTGAGAACAGCTAAATATGGATCTTCTGATTTCTTTACCATTCTTTTGATGACTTTGACTGCCGACTCGGCTAACCCATTACTCTAAGCAAAGGTTGGGCTGCTCTTTTCATGACGAAACCCGAATGTTTGTGCAAACTTTTGGAAGTCATGGCTGTTGAAGGGTGGACCACCGTCTGTTCTTATTTTCTTCGGAATTCCGTGTCGGGCAAATATAGACTTAAGTCTATCAATAACCAAGGAACTTGTAGTTCTATCCATTTTGACAAACTCTGGATATCTTGAAAAGTAATCTTCTACTACCAGATATGTTTTCCCCTGAATATCGGCAAAGTCTATGCCTACCTTTTCCCATGGTAAGTTTGGAAATGGAGTTGGCATGAGTGATTCTGGAATATTCTTACGTAGCTCTATACATTTTTGGCAGCTTTGAACCATTGCTCGAACATCTTCGTTAATGTTCGGCCAGTAGACCGTCTCACGAGCTTGACGTTGGGTTTTAGTCACACCCATGTGACCTTCATGCAATCGCGAAAGGATTTCGAGGTGCATTTCCTTAGGAACGACTATTCGTGGACCCATGAACAGTATTTCTTCATGAACTTCTAGATTGCCGTGCACATTCCAGTATGGTAGGCATGATTTGGTCAACCTTCTTTCTTGCTGGCCACCCATGAAGAGTGTATGCTTTAAGTCTTGAAATAACATCATCCTTCCTTTGAGCATCTTTGATTTCTTCCATTCTTTGGTCGGTTGCTGGAGTACCGCTGACCACCTGTTGTACAAAGACTTCCACATCTTCTTGCAAGAGTACATCTTCTTCTGAACATGGCTCGGAGTGTAGGGCTCTAGACAGTGTGTCAGCAGTATAGAAACTTTTTCCTGGTACATGCTCTATCTTAAATGAGAACCTCATTAGTCGCATTTTAAATCTTTGCAGCCTTGCCGACAGCTCACTTATTGGTTTAGAACCAAAAATTGGCACCAGCGGCTTATGATCGGTGTGAATCATGAAGTCTCGCCCGCTTACAAATTGAGTAAATTTCTCGCAGGCCCAGGTGATAGATAAGGCTTCCTTTTCAATCTGAGCATACCGACTTTCTGTCTCGCTCATTGCTCGAGACGCATAGGCCACGGGTTTCCACCGGCCTTCCGCGCTCTCTTGCTCTAATACCGCACCCAAGCCGTTAGAAGATGCATCAGCACAAATTATTTCTTGAGAGTTGGTGTCGTATAAGACTAGGACTGGTGTTTCTGTTAGCATGCTTTTAATTTTGTTAAAAGCAGCTGTGTGGATCGGAGTCCACAGAAACTTGTTGTCCTTTTTCAGGAGCTCTCGTACTGGCTGGCTTACCTCGGCAAGACCTGGTACAAACTTTGCAACCTGGTTTACCATTCCAAAGAAGCGTCTTAGTTCGGTTATGTCAGCCGGATTACTTAAATCTTTTGTGGCTTTGAATTTGTCCTCGTCTGCCCGAATTTCATCTTTTGAGATTTCGTGACCAAGGAATTTAACTCTTTTAACTGAGAACTCGCATTTTTTCTTGTTCAGCGTAAACCCAGCTATTTTTAGTTTACCGAGAACTATTGCCAGTCGAGCATCGTGCTCTTCTTGTGTTGAACCGAAAACTAATATATCGTCCATTTGGCAAATGACACCTTCGCATCCCTCGAGTACCTGCATCATTTTCCTGGAAAAGTGTTCCGGAGCACTACTGATGCCAAAGGGCAATCGATTGAAGAAAAACCTACCGAAAGGCGTGATAAAGGTTGTCAACTTTGCCGATTCTTTGGAAAGAGGGATTTGCCAAAATCCTGTATTGGCGTCTAACTTTGAGAAGATAACTGCTCCCTCTAACCGGCCCAAGGACTCCTCCACAGTTGGCAGTTGGTATTTTTTCCGCAACACACCTTTGTTTAATTGACTAAGGTCCACACAGATTCTTACACCACCAGCTTTCTTTGGTACAACCACCATTCCAGCACACCATGGAGTTGGTTCCTCTATTGGAGATATTACTCCGGCCGTCACCATTCTGTCCAGCTCCTCCTTCACCTGTTTACGTAACGGTATTGGAATTCTACGAGGCACTGACACGGAATATGGTTTGGCATCTTCCTTCATTGCAATGTGGTATTCACCATCAACCTTACCTAGGCCATCAAAGAGTTTAGGCTCACCGGTTTGACTTACGCCTGCACCGGAAATTTTGTTGATCCAAGACAGCATCTCCAAGGCTTGTATGGCAGGCCGTCCCAGTAGGGGTTCCTGTTGACTTTTCATTATGAAAATCTCCTGGACTGCCCTTTGATTTTCCCATGCCATAGTGGCACTAACCTTTCCCAGGATTGGTAATGGTGTTTTTCCCGGGCCATTTGGTTGTTTATCTGTACCTTCTAGTTTTACAGATGGCGTCAGTTTTTCCATTATAGATTGTGGAATAACACTGACGTCGGCACCTGTGTCAATTTTAAACTTAACTTGCAATTCGTTAATCTTAACGATTGCGTACCATGCATTTTGAGAGCACACCGTGTTAATGTTTGAATTGACGCAGCTAGTCCTAAGTCTACCAGTTACTTCGCCTAAAAATTCTAATCCATTATTGTCTGAGCCTTCCTTTACCTCTGGAACACCCTTGTTCCGACATGCTGCTGCCCAATGCCCCTTTTTGTTGCAACTTCTGCAAATAGCATTTCGAGCAGGACACTTATCGCGGGATGTTTTTCCTTGCCACACCGAAAACATTTGTTTGTTGTTGAACTAGGCCCACGTGCTTCAGAATGACCAGCCGAGGAGTTAGGCCTATTCTGAGCATGCTTACCTTTGTTCTTATGCTTGTCTTTATTTACAGCGTCCACCTTGTTGTAGTTTTTATCTGGGTCTTTTGTAGTATCTTGTCGTACCACTCCTTGTTGTTTTTTAATGTTTTCACTAGCCCTTACCTTTGCAACCGCCTTCTCCAGTGTGAGGTCAGGGTCCAGTTGTAATATTTCAGACAACTTATTGTCTAATAAACCGATGACCACCCGCTCCCTAATCAATTCGTCAGCAAGTTGCCCATATTGGCAATGCTTTGCCAGACGATGCAGGTCTGTGACAAATGTCTCAATGCTTTCACCTACCTGTTGTTGGCGTTTATTGAAACGCGCCCGTTCGTATATGACGTTTCTCCTAGCCACAAAGTGATTTTCGAATTGGTCAACAGCCCCAGCATATGTGTTTTGCTCGTCCTCTGTGAGGCCTACCCTAGCTAGAATGTCCTCCGCCTCGTCCCCCATTGTGTAGAATAAGGCGTTGATTTGATCCTCCTGGCTCTGTGTATGCAGGCCTGAAGTTTTTCTAAATCTTTCAAACCGCCTAAGCCACCTAGGCCAATCCTCCGGACACTGGAAATCGAACGACTTAGGCGTTTCAACGTGATACGAGGCCCTAGGGCCAGTCTGGCCTAGGCCTAGACCTGCCCCTTCCCCGCCGTTTTCCGAGTCTGGCATGGCCCTAGCTTAAGTTTTACTACTTACAGTTGGTGTAGTTCTTTAGAAACCCACCTGGCACCATGGAATATGTTGGGGGAATACAAAGGTTGCACAAAGATCGACAATACTTATTGACGACGTTTATTGACGAGCTGTCTGCATGACAAAGCCACCATGACGCTTAGCAAGCGCGCGAGAATACACAGCGCCTTCATGACACTAGGCGGCGCTGATGGCGGCGCTAGATTTAAACTGTGTTGTTTCACAACCATAATAGCACAGTTAGCTTGGACTAAGTGGTTTCCACTGAAATTCTTAGGCTGACTACCTGTGTTTGAAGTATTCTTAGAACTAGCTTAGCTTGACGACTGTTGAAAACCGCCATGCTGACTTGTAGGCTTAGGCTTAGAAATATCGGCTTTGCGTTTACGGCATGCTTTGCTAACTGTTACCGACCTTACTCCGGCTAACAGCAATGCCTGGCTGGCTCAGTGGAGGAGGGGTGGTCCGGTAAGCCGGCAGGCTGCGACTCGAGGCTAATGGAAGGTACTTCCCAAGATCTAGGGATGAGGTGTCAATGCCGGGGAAAATGGGCGCCACTTAATTTTGGGTTAGGGTTAAAATTAAGAAAACACCCTTGCTAAATTAATAAAATAGTCATAAATGGATAGTTAATATATTGATAAATATAAAACAACATTAACAAATAATGAAATTACATAACCACTGGCAAGATTGTCCCCTGTCCAGCGAACTGTACTGTGTGACCCAAAACTGTGTGCTGGGTCACCGTACTGTTTATGTACCCTTGCATAACACAATGAGTGGTAGCAGATAGTAACCAATTAAACATAGATAAATATAATATAAATAAATAATGAAATTCAATAAACACTGGCAAGACTGTCCACTGTCTAGCTAACTGTACTGGGGGGACACAAACTGTGTGCAGGGTCACCGTACTGTTTATGTACCCTTGCATAACACAATGAGCGGTAGCAGATAGTAACCAATTATATATAGATAAATATAATAATAATAAATAATGGAATTAAATAAACACTGGCAAGTCTGTCTCCTGCCTAGCTAACGGTTCTGTGGGACACAAACTGGGTGCAGGGTCACCGTACTGATTATGTACCCTTGCATAACACAATGAGTGGTAGCAGAAAGTAACCAATTAAATATAGATAAATATAATAACATTAATAAGTTTTTAAGGCTTTCGTGGCCCGAAGTATTAGAATCACAATTGTAAACTTGTCGGGTTATTTCGCCACGTCGATTTGACTTACCCATGTCAACGTTTCTGGACCGCTCTGGGCCCCGTCATCAGGACGTCGTCCTGATGACGGGGCCCAGAGCGGTCCAGAAACGTTGACATGGGTAAGTCAAATCGACGTGGCGAAATGACCCGACAAGTTTACAATTGTGATTCTAATAACATTAATAAATAATGAAATTAAGTGATCACTGGCAAGACTGTCCACTGTCTAGCTAACTGTACTGTCCGTGCATAATTGCGTGCTGTGTCACCGTACTGTTTATGTACTGGTACCCTTGCATAACACAATGATTGGTAGCAGCTAAGAACCAATTTAAATATACACAAGCAAATGAAGCTAGCACTGACACGATGGTTTAATGCCTAGCTAGCCGGACTGTTTATGTACACTTGTACCACCACCTGGTACTTAACATAACTCTATCAGAGGGTTTATTATAATAATGAATACAACATAACATATGACTATATAGGTGATCGATCCCTGGAAAAACGCAGAGACGTGGAGGTCAAATACTATAGTCAATTCCCAAAGGGAGGGTACCGCGAAATTACCACCTTGTAATTTTGAAACGGTTATTGACCTCCAGGCCTCCACATAACAATAGGTAAGTAACTTAAATTTACTACCTATTGTAATTGTATCAATGTCCTCCCGAGAAATGGTTCGGCAGGGTAGGAGCTGAGGGGGCGGGGCAGAGCGATGGGAAGCAGGAAGGATGTGCCTCGGCGTCAAGCCCCCGAACCTTGAGTCCTGGTCCCTCAGGTACTCCCGATCGGCGAGATGCAGATCCTGCTTCTTTGGCGTCTTGGTGTGCGGAAGCACACCAAGACGGTTCCTATCACACTTCGGTTCCTATCAAGCCGACCTGGAATTTCTGGTCATCAATAAAATCACGGGTGAATTGCCATTATACGAGGTAGATATCAGAGACTGGAATCTTCCACAAAGAGTTAAATTTGCAGATCCTCAACTCAATATGCCGCGGGGCATAGATGCTCTCATTGGAGCAGAAATATTCTTTGAACTATTATGCATAGGCCAAATCAAAATGGGTAAAAATCTTCCCATCGTTCAAAAAAACCTTGCTCGGCTGGGTTGTGACAGGTAAAGTGTCTCGACCTGGCAATTCAATGCAACCAATGCAATCGAGCCCTCGATTATGCCAATTGAGCACTCAAACTAGACTTGACAATCTACTCACTGCGTTTTAAAAGATTGAAGATTGTTCCGAAATGTCTTCTCCTAAACCATCCAAGCAAGAAGAAGCATGCGAAGATCACTTCCTTTCACACTTCCAACGCACACTTAGCGGCCGTTACACGGTACAATTTCCATTTAAACAAGATCCGCAAGGGTTGGGAAAATCAAAGGACCAAGCTTTTAAAAGATTTAAGAACCTAGAACGACGTTTATCTTCGAATAACATACTGAAAACACAATACTGCGATTTTCTCAATGAATACCTGGAACTTAATCACATGGAGTTGGTTGAGGAACAAACTGAACCTGAAAACTGCTACTATCTTCCTCACCATCCAGTTCTTAAATCTTCAAGCACAACTACTAAATTATGCGTTGTCTTTGATGCTTCAGCAAAGTCATCCAGTGGCCAATCATTAAATGAAATGCTTATGGTTGGACCAACCATTCAACGTGATTTGTTGTCAATAATGCTGTCGTTCCGTATGCATGTTTATGTTTTCACCACAGACATCAAGCAGATGTACAGGCAAATTCTTGTTGAACCAACTCAAACAGATTTCCAACGCATCGTGTGGCGGAACAATCCTGACGAGGAACTACAAACTTACTGGTTGTGCACAGTAACTTATGGTTCTGCTGCTGCACCCTTCCTTGCAGTAAGAACGTTACACCAGCTCGCTGAAGATGAGAAGCACACCTACCCACTTGCTGCTCAGGTTGCAGTTAATGACTTCTACGTTGATGATTTAGTTACTCGTTCTGACTCTCTAGAAACAGCTCTAGAAATGCAATCAGAAATGATTCACATGACTGGCTCGGGTGGATTCGAGTTACGCAAATGGTGTGCCAACCACCCTAAACTGCTGGAGAACATTCCTCCTGAACATAGATACCAATACTATGCTATTGAAGCCGATGATAGCAAGGCTAGTATCAAGGCTTTAGGTGTCCATTGGCAACCTACATCAGACACTTTCAAGTTCAATGTTACACTCTCAGACAAGCCCCCCAATGTTACAAAAAGAACCATTCTCTCTGAAACAAGTCAACTATTCGATCCTTTAGGACTTGTTGCCCCAGTAATCATTGTAGCCAAAATCATCATGCAAAAGTTGTGGCAACTAAACATCAGCTGGGATGAATCGGTGCCACTCCACCTGCACTCCACGTGGATGCACTATAGATACAGGCTGTTCGACCTTAATGAAGGGTCAATCAAGCGAAGAGTTACCCATGGCACTGACGAAACCTCCGTTGAACTCCACGGGTTCTCTGATGCCTCTGAAACAAGCTACGGCGCCTGCATCTACATCCGATACGGACATTCCCAGAATGTAGGCTCCGTTAAACTACTGTGCGCAAAATCTCGTGTCGCCCCCTTGAAGAAAATTTCTCTTCCTAGACTCGAACTGTGCGGCGCACTCATGCTGGCCCAACTGGTCTCCAAGGTTGCCGACGAGTTAAGCCGGCACCGCTTCAAGGCTACACACTTGTGGACTGATTCCACAATAGTACTCCACTGGCTCGCTTCCCCTTGCAACAAGTGGAAAACATTCGTCGCTAATCAAGTCTCAGAAATTCTAGACCTCACTAACCAGTGCAGTGCACCTGGACACATGTCAGCTCATCCGATAACCCGGCTGACATTCTATCTAGAGGTTGCACCCCTAAGCAACTAATTAACTCTGAACTGTGGTGGTTTGGCCCTCCCTGGCTCAAGCATAAGTCCAGAGAATGGCCTAACGCGCTATCAAACCAAGCAACCCCTTGCTACCCTCCTCAGGGAAGGATAAAGTGCACGGGCCACAGAGCTCGCGGCTAGCTTGCAATCGGTGTGGGAGGGGTTCAGAAACGGATGAGAGGGAAAGATAAATTAGATTGAACCAAGTATATTTGGGCGCCACTTTGTTTGGTTTATTTTAGTGTCAAAAATAAACACAGTACGTATATTTTTACACATGGCAGGTAAACTAAGAAACCCTGTTGTTACTTGGCTGTTTTCGTGTGAAAAGCGAATGATGGCCAGGTTATTATGTACACTGTTAAGTCCGTGATTTACTGAACAAAGCCATCTAACTTATACACAACTAAACGACTATGACAATATTACAAATATAAGTTAATACATAAATGCGTGGACCACACCACGTTGGGAATGACCAATGCTCGATTACTAGACAAAACTACTATTATTGCTCTGGGTCAAATAATAATCAATTCTTTTTGTAAATTACAATACTTCGATTGCAATGAGAAGACACCAAAAATATGTACGCCGAAATGATTCACACTGAATTTGATACGGAGACCACACACGTCGGAGATGAATATCACATAACAAGTGATAATATGTCTAATATCAATTGATTCAAGGTGAATAGTAACAGCTTCTTAACCTAAATTACTATGCTACAATATACAATGAAAATCCCCTAAATCAAATACGCAGGAATGATTTACACTGAAATCAAATCGAGGATCCCACAATGTTAGAATGTTTATTATATAATAAGTAATAACACTACTAGTCGGTCCAAGGCAAATAGCATCTGCTTCTTAACACAAAGCACGATGTTTGGATTACAATGAAAGCTACTGAAAATTTATATACGCTGAAGCGATTCACACTAAATGAAATACGCTCCCAGATCGCAGAGGCGACGTTGCGGTTTGAGCGAGTTGAGAACGGGGGAGACTATGAGTTTGTTTTTCCCCTGGATTTTTCCCCAGCAGGTTCCTCGCCGCGAGATGGGCTGAGAATAGACGCTCGAGTAGGGAGAAAAGAAACCCAGTCGGCACACTGCCAAAAAAAAAATGGCCTAAATTAGGGATGGCGCGAAAGCAATCATCACCAAATTTTACTAGAGTGGCCACAAATACTAAAAATAATATGACATAGGAGCTCACCCGGGTTTCCCACAGTCACAAGTTCGTCTGGAGGTAACGTTGCACTAAACAGTTGGAGTAATCTGACTGACTCCGAATGTCCATGCCTTCCTGCCACGACATTTACCAAGTCACCTCTTCGCGGTGCCTCGATGCACTGACCCTGTTATCAGCAAATATGTTGCTTTATATAGCAGCTCCTTATCATACACCGGGTGGGCCATAACTAGATTGCCTGTTCACCAAAACGGGTGCGTAACATCCCCCCTTTTCTTCCGGAGCAATACGTGCTACTAATTTTGGTTATTTTGGAGTATGCTTCAGGTCCTGGATGTGCCAGTTCCCCAGACTTTTGTTTATTTCATCACTCAGCTCATACACCAGAGGAGACAGTTTCCTTTTAATCCTAAATGGTCCAGTGAACTTCGGGGCTAGCTTTGCAGTAAAGTTTTCTGCTACTTTAGATTGGGCAAAGTTCCTTTTGTAAACCAACTGTCCAATGTTGAACTGCAGTAGTCTTCGACGCAAGTTGTATCTTTGGGCACTCGATTGGTAAGCTTTCTTTAGACGATCCTGCACGTTGATGTGAATAAGTTTGAGATCCTTCAGGTTCTGAATATGAGCACGCCGGTCGTCCGTTAAGGGCACCTCTTCATTCGATGATTCTCCATGGGTTCGTCCCGAAGTATGAATTTCCCTTCCATAGTTGAGGAAAACAGTAGTGTACCCCGTCACTTCATGAACAGCAGTCCTCAGGGCGTACCCAAGTTGAGGAAGGTTTCTGTCCCAGGAGCGATGGTTGTTTTCTACATAAGATGCAATCATTGTCTTGAGGACTCTGTTGACTCTCTCTGAGGGATTTACCTGAGGGTGATATTTGGCATTGAAAAAGATTTTGCTCTCGTATTTCTGTGCTAATTTTCCCATTCTTTACCAGATACTGAGACCATTATCACGATTTATGGTTTGAGGGGCCCCATACATCAATATAACGTCCTCCTCGAGGTGCTGCACAACTTTAGCAGCTGTTGCCGAACGTAATGGGAATACTAAAGGAAACTTTGTGAACCAATCAGCCACTACGAGTATATAGCGATAGCCTTACGATGATCGTGGGAACGGCCTTAAGATATCTGAAGAGATTACCTGCCAGGAATGATCAACGCGTTTCCTCTTTCCCATGAGTCCTGCCGGTAGGGCTTGTTCGGGTTTATATTGTAAACAAATAGCACAATGGTTTACATGTTTAGTGATATCGGAGCGCATCTTGGGCCAGTAGTAGAGAGTTGACAAAGGGACGTTTATAGGTTTTTCCCAAGATGTCCGGCCGTCGGGTGGTCATGACATTCTGCATAAACTTGATTCCTTAACTCCCGAGGAACTACCATTCTCCAATCATCAAGATGCTAGTAGAGATGTACATCTTGTATTCTCCAGTTCACAAATTGAAGTGGGTTTCTTTGTGCACACTGTACCTTTCGGTTGTAAACCAAGGGGTCTGTTACTGTCTGGGGAATATTATGTAGTCCAGGGTAACCGTGTTTTGCAGGCTATGGAGAGCGTGTCAGGAACGAGGTTTCTTTTCCTTTCCGATGGATAATGTCATAATTGTATGGCTGCAACCGCAGGGCCCAGCGAGCCAACTTCCCCACTGGATCTTTGAGATTATGCAGCCATAACAGTGAGTGATGGTCGGTTATCACGGAAAACTTTGTCCCTTCCAAATACGGACAGTTCTTTTCCACGGCCCAGATCACTGCTAGACATTCCCGTTCTGTGGTGGAGAGCTTTCTTTCTGACTTAGTCAGGCTTCGGCTACCATAGGCGATCACCTTCTTGCCTTCCTCAAACTCTTGGGAGAGTACCCATCCTATGCCATACGAAGACGCATCGGTTCGCAAGGTGAAAGGACGTGCAAAGTAAGGGCAAGTCATAATAGGTGCCTGAATTAACTTCTCTTTCAGTGTTTTGAAGGAACTTTCTGCCTCATCAGTCCAAAAGAAATTTTTATTTTTGGATATCAATGATGTCATTGGAGACACAAGGGTAGAAAAGTTTGGTACAAAACGTCTATACCAAGAAGTCATGCCAATGAAACGACGAACTTCTTTAGCATTAAGTGGCCGTGGATATTGTAGAATCGATTCAACTTTTTCAGGGACCACATGGAGTCCAAAAGCGTCCACTACATAACCAAGGTATTTTAACTCTGGTCTACAAAACTTCGACTTTTCCTTGTTGATGGTCAAACCCGCATCATGGAGACGTTGTAAGACCTTATTTAGAATCTTCAGGTGTTCTTCAAAAGTAGCAGTTATAATGATAATGTCGTCTAAGTATACAAACACGAATGGTTCTAAATTGGCCCTTAGAACTCTATCGATCAGTCTTTGCCACGTGGCGATAGAATTGTGGAGACCAAAAGGCATCCTATTAAAATGGAACAGACCTCGAGCTGGCACCGTAAAAGCCGTTTTCTCCTTGCTGTCTGCATCCATGGGCACTTGCCAGAAGGCACTTTTGAGGTCAATGGACGATAAGAACTTAGCATTACGTAGGCGGTCTAAAATCAAGGCTGTGTATGGCAACGGGTATGCATCTTTCTTAGTTACCTTGTTGACAGCTCGAAAATCTACGACGAATCGACGACTTCCATCGGGCTTATCTACCAAGAGAATGGGAGAGGACCACGCGCTCTGAGAGGGTTCTACCACTCCTAGTTTGAGCATAGCATTCATTCTTAGCCATGAACCAAATTCAATGGCCAAGCCATTTTTTTATGATTTCGAGTTTAAAAATTTTACTTTTTTACCACAAAAATCGTTGGCTTGGCGCTCGTCAACAGACGAAATGATCTTACTTATTTTAAAAGCGAAATTAGGGAGAAAGAATAAAAAGCTTGGCTCAACTTCTATATCTCACAGCATTCACAGCCAAAGACTTTTGAAGGAGAGCTTGGCTGCCGTTTTTTTTTACAAATTTTTGTATTTGGTTGGATATTACATCTTTTTGTTGTTCGTTCGCTATCAAGGTGTGAATGATTGAGTTCAAAGTTGTTTTTTTACATTTTTGGGCCCACGGTCCCCCCAAAGATACCCCTTAAATAAATAAATAAATAAATACATTTTTATTTACAGACTACTTACTCAGTTATATAACAGATTTTCAGTGGGGGACTTTAAATCAAAGCGACCAAGCCAACGCTGCGGGCCCCGACGCAATCGACGAGTGAGCGATAACCAACCAAAGATCGATATTTTTAATAGGAAATATATCAATCAGTGGTATGGACAGTGCGAACACCTGCGGATCAACGCCAGAATCAACAAGGTAGATTCAGAACAACTCTGAAATTTATTATGTGCTTCGTTGCTAGGACGGCTCCAAAGTCACCGTTTACAAACTCCTAAGACAAGAACTAATAGACTTAAGTCCAAATCAGAAGTTAAAAAACTTCTGACTTTAGCGGGAATCGAACCCTGGCCCTTCTGCATTGGAAGCAGATACGCTAACAACAAGACCAACGCACTAGCATGAATGAATGAATGAATGAAGGCAGTGAATCATAGCTGTTTATAAAACATTGGCTCTGCATAATAAAATGTTTTAAAATGTTTTTTGATGGTTTAACATTTGTAAATCCACATGGATTGTACACCTATGGATTGATTCAAGACTGTGTTAGCAGCTCCATTATTAGTAAGTAAGTTCTACCATTTGTATGTGAAATATTTATGTTTTTATAAAGTGACATTTGGTATAAATTTTTATTTGGACGGGCATTTATCCAGTTGCTATGGTTACAAGTGAGTTAAATGTTTTTCTATTGAGTTCTTTGGACAAAGATATGTCACTCAACTATTGATTTTAGACAGTTATAAAGTTTATCATGGCAGCATCAGTTAATGCAATTTTTTATGAAAAATGTTTAAGAAAAATGACCATAGATGATATCCGATTTGAACTTATTAATTTTAACATTTCTTCGAAAGGTATTTATGGAAAGAGAGAACTTTTGGAGAAATTATTTGACAAGCTCAACAAACAGAACGTTAACCTGAAAAAGTCATTAAATAAGTATATTATAAAGAAGTCAAATAATTCACAGAATAATATGCGACATGGACATGAAAATGAAAATCACGTAAATGTGAATAAACAGGTTATCGAACCAGACCTTGACAAACAAGAAAGATTTCTAAATTTTGATCAGTTAGGCACTATAATTCAGCATAATGTGTGTGATGGGCCTACACATTCCATGGAGAAGATTCAAGTTGCCCTTCACATTCCATGGAGAAGATTCAAGTTGCCCTTCCAGACCTTGAAAGCAAGGAACATATTCTAAAACTTGAAAAAAAGGTCTTAGAACAAATGTTGAATGAAGAAAAATTTCTTAAAATAATTGCAAATCTAGACAATATTGTATTAAATTTAAAATCGAGGTGCCAGCATTATAAGGATTTGTTGGATATTTGCAATTCTAAAGTTAGCATATTGCAAAAGGAGATTGTCGATATCAATAAATTAGACAAAACTGCTGTTGGTAACATCTGATCTTCATTCGTACAGTAGGCCTACCAGTGACCCAAGTGACACTGCGGTGAAACATAACCGTTCATGTCCCTGGCAACAACAAAGGCAAGGCCAATCACTTTTCAACGCAAACTGAAATTCCCTGTTCTCCCATCATACTCGAATGGATGTAAGCCGAGGCCCAGGATGGCCAGCCACCTAGTTGCTCGTTCTACTGATCCGAGGCTCTCAACCGGTAAACAGCCTAGCCCCCGAGGCTCTCAACCTAGTAATCAGCGACTCAATGTTTGTTGGGTGCAGCTACATTAAGCCAAACGACATCTATATCCTGGAAACCCATCCAGGCATACAACCATTTCAGCTACAAAAACTGCTAGAGTCAAGAACTGATGACCCCAATGTATGCGTCGTAGTGTTGCACTGTGGCACAAATTCTATCAACAGACGTAGCATTGGGCAAAATATCTAATGATATGTATCAACTGCTAAGGACTACCCAAAAAACATTCCCACGTGCCTCAATCGCTTACACCTCCATCGCACACCGCAGTGATATAGAATGCAAGGACTTGGTGGAAGAAGTCAACAGTGAATTAAAAAGAATATGTTACTTACTGCAAGCCACTTATGTTGAGATAAACAACTCAATATACCCAGCACGCCATCTGTCCAAAGGAGGCCTACACCCCAACAAGCAGGGTCATGCCACCATCCACAACTTGTTGGCCGAAATGTGCTCAGTAATGAGTTGGCAACCAACACCTTCACTTAACTACACCGTTCCCAAAATCAAAAACACCAGTCTCAGCCCCGCTCCTCCGGCTCCGCAACCATCCTCATCATCAATCACCACAAAGAGACATGGCAGGCCTAGACAGTCAACGGTCGAGCGTGAGGGCAATCTACTTCCAATTCGAATCCACAAAACTCTTCTCCCATCCCCCACTAAAAGCATACCAGCTCAGTCTACTATTGTACAGATCCCTCCCACTCCAATCCCCCTACTACCTCATACCAACCAGCAAAACACAAAGCCCAGCAATTTGGCCTCAACAGTCACAGAGCTCCAAGGTAACCTATTTGACGCCCCCTCATTAATTCCCCTCGTGCACTGTGTTGGGGCGGATTTTGAAATGAGCCAAGGCATCGCAGCAAGTTTCAAAAGTAAATTTGGCTGCGTGGACCATCTGATTCAACAAAGAAGAGGGGTCGGAAGCTTTGCAACACTCCATGCGGAAGGCAGAATCATTTTCTACCTGATAACTAAGCAGGTCTCGAGAAGTAAGCCGCTTGCACATAACCTACGAGCTACCCTAAAAAACCTCCGAGCATACTGTGATTTCTACCACATCGACAAACTTGCCATGCCCCGCATTGGGTGTGTCCTTGATCATATGTACTGGCCATTTGTCAAGGCCATGATTGAAGACATATTTCGCGACTCAAGAACGCAAATTCTCGTCTACACTCCCAATGCCCTCGCCAACATCCAGAACATCCAGATTGACCACGTATCTTCCAACAAAAATTTTTTGTTCCTATGCAACTGCCCCTTCAACTGCCCCCATGTTGGATGCCCTTTACTCCTTCCCAACACAACCCCCCCCACAGAGGCTGACCCTGATGGACGTCAGCGTTACTGCTGAGCCACAGCCTGCGTTAGTCACGGAACCTCTCGCTGAGGAGGCCAAATCCAAGGATGACAAGGTCACCCAATCGCCTTCTCCACGGATGTGGAGACTACCACATACGAAGAAGAAGGGACTGCCCAGTTGCCCCCTCTTGCTGTCGCTGACATGGCCACATCCGAGGAAGACCAGGTCATCCAATCGCCCTCCTCCACGGTCGAGGAGACTTTCACAGCTGAGCCACCGTCGCAACCCGTGATAGCAGGATCCATCCTGCACGAGGCCCCTGGTGACCGGACTCTACCCGTGACTGCAACTGAGCTTCCGTCGCAACAGGCAACCCCATTAATTTTAACCCATAAACTATTATCAATAAAAAAAGTAAAAAAGGCTAATCTCCACCCCACACGTAACCAGCCCCCCAGAATCACTAAAGTAAACCACAAAGCCCTTAATCACTCAAAAACTGTAAATTTTCTTTTGCTCAGCCAACAAGTGTTGCCAATTTAAAACAAACTAAGGCTAGGGACACAGTCACCCCTAATAATACCCCATCTGTTAATGGCCTCAGCCACAAACTACTAACAACCTCTCCTAAAATCTGCTCGACCCAGAACAAACCCAACAAATCAATACTGAGCCCTAAAATCGCATTCCTTAATATCTGCTCAATCCGGAACAAAATCGAAGAAATTGAGCTTCTAACCAAGCGCCTCTCCCCTGATATCTTTTGCTTCTCGGAACACTGGCTTACTCCACACGAAATAAGCTCCTTTTGCATCTCCGGCTACGCTAATATTGACTTTTTCTGTCGCTCCACGTTCATCCATGGAGGTGTTGCAATCCTTGCCAAACCCCACCTCAACCTCATTCCCATCCCTGAAGTCAAACCCTACTGCACCGAGAAAGTGTTTGAATGTGTAGCATGTTCATGGCGCTCTCTCGGTCATCACTTTTTAATTCTCTCTGTCTACCGTTCCCCTCTTGGTGATTTAAATACATTTCTCTCCAAGCTTGATGAAGTGCTCATCCTTCTCACCAAGAAATTTCCTAAAGCAGACTTAGTCTTATGCAGTGACCACAATGTGGACCTGCTTTTCCAATCGCCATCCCGATCTAAACTGCTCGATCTAGTCCACTCCTTCAATATCATTGAAACCATTGATACACCAACCCGTGTCACTGCCACTAGCAGCTCTCTTATCGACAACATTTTCACTTCTCTCGACCCAGCATTGTTTTCGTCAGCTCTACTGACCCTGGCCTATCCGACCATCACATCCTCATTCTCAACCTTTATCTCTCCAAAATCAACCCCCAAAAATGAAGGTAATGAAACGTTCTTTCAGTCCCAAAAATACAGACAACTTTCTAACACGGCTAAGTGCAGAAAATTGGCAGTCACTGTCAACTCCTGGAGATGCAGATGTACTCTTCTCTAGTTTTCTTACCACTTTCCTGTATCACTTCAATATATCATTTCCGCTAAAAAGCTGTCCCGCTTTAAACCCAAAGTCAATTCCTGGATCACACAGGAACTGCGATCTGAAGCCCAGACCTTGCGATCCCTTCATTTTGAACTGAAGTCGTCCAACAACTCGACCAGTAAACAACAATATCGTGATTTAAAAAAGTCTCATGCTAGAAACATTCGCCAAGCTAAACTCTACTATAACGACTCCTTAATATCAGAATCTAAGAACACCTCAAAAGCTATTTGGTCCATGATTAAATCACAGACCAATGCCCCCCAAACTTAATTGCAACCTGTCTCTTATCGCTAACGGTAAAGTTATATCTGACGCATCATCTCAATGTGAACTCTTTAATGACTTCTTCATCAACTCGTGCAACCCGGCTGGTAAGCCCAATGCATCAATTTACCCTCTCCCTCCTCCCAAAACTCCCACGACCTCTGATCGGCCCAACTATCTTTCTCCACCCAACCACTCCAATCGAAGTAGCTACTGTAACTAGGAAACTTAGTTCCAAACACTCATATGGACTTGACGAGGTGCCAGGCTCCCTTCTTTTCAAATGTATGGACTTTATTTCCGGCCCATTAGCCTACATCATTAATCAATCCTTTTCTGATGGCATTTTCCCCTCTAAACTGAAGGCAGCAAAAATAATCCCCATCTACAAACACAAAGGTAAAAAATCTGAGATGACTAACTATCGACCCATCTCCCTGCTCTCATCTTTTTCCAAAATATATGAATACATCATGCATGATCGTCTATCATCATTTCTAAATTATCACAACATTCTCTCCCCTACTCAGCATGGTTTTTTGAAAAATAAATCCACCACAAGCGCAATTTTCAGTTTTCTTTCCCCTCTCTACTCTGCTTTGGACAAAGGTGACCACGCGGTAGGAGTGTTCTACGACATGACAAAGGCTTTTGATACAATAGATCACAAAATTCTCCTAGAAAAGCTAAATACCTATGGCATCCGAGGGGTAGCTTTAGATTGGATTTCCTCTTTTCTCTCCGGCCGCTCTCAAGTAGTCGAAATCGAGACAGCCAATGGTCTATCCGTCACCAAAACCCGCTCTAAATCTCTGTCCATAGTCTGTGGAGTTCCCCAGGGTTCCATACTCGGACCCCTAGCCTATATCATATATGTTAATGACCAGGCCACCTTTCTGGATGAGGGTATTCTCACACAATATGCGGATGACTCCAGCCATTTGCTGACCCTACCTAAACACCATCCCTCTCAGGCACTTGCCCCCCTAATCAACAGCCAAGTGGCTAAAATGTCATCATATAGCCGAGACAATCAACTCTACATCTCGCGCTCTGAAACGGTATACCTATACTTTCACACCCCCAATAAGATCCCACTGGCTTAGTCCCCTAGTTCATCTAGAGTTTGATATAATCCCCCGCGCATCCAGTGTAAAAGTCCTTGGCCTTGCATTGACCGAAAAACTTGACTGGTCTATCCATGTTGCACCATGTTGCCAACAAAATTTTATCTGGATGCTACTCTATCCATAAGCTCTAACAAATTGTTCACCCCATATCTTATTGCAAGTCTACTTTGCCCACATCCACTCTCACTTATCCTATGGCCTGCTATTTTGGGGAGCCTCCCCCCAAGCTAATAGAATATTCATCCTCCAAAAGAGAGCGATACGCATTATTGCGGGTGTCTCCAGAAAACACTCCTGTAGGGAGCTCTTTAAGGAATTAGGAATTCTAACTCTAGCATGCACACTCATCCAGTCTGCTGCACTCTTTGTTCGCACAAATAGTAACCTCTTCCCTCTCAATGCGTCTGTGCACTGCCACAACACAAGAGCCATCCTTCACATACATAGGCCGCCCCAACCACCTGCGCCTTTTTGCACTAGGCCCAGAGTACCTTGCCTCCACCCTTTACAACAAGCTCCCAGAAAACATAAAAAACTTCCCCCACCCTGCCCTCCTTCAAACACAAGTTAAAAATATATCTCACAGAAAACAGCTTCTACTCAGTTAGTGACTACCTCTCAATGTAAATATAATAAACAATTATAAATAATGAACAATTAATTAAATAATAAATAATAAACAATTATTATTCTAGCTAAATTCAGCAATAATGATATATCACCTGTTTTAAAGTCCTGTTTCAAAGTCTACTGACATTGTAAGTTGTAACATATGATAACTATTTTTAGTTATATGCCTCCATATCATTATGTCTCATACTTTCATCTGTACCATTATCTTGTACCAATTGTAAATCACCTCATTGAACAATTCTCTTCTCCAGTTATACTTCCATAAATTAATATATTATATCAATGTCATTATCATTAAAAGCAACTCGCTTATTTTCAAATTCCACTTTTATATTATCCTCCCACATGTTGGCTTATCCACAAACAATGTAACTAGATACATCATATAAATTATTATTCTTACCACCATTGAGTGTAGATTTCACAGTCCACAATGTTACAATTATTACAATGTATTAATTTATTATATTTTCATAATTTTCTTTATTTACTTAATGTACATGATTACTCTGTAGTACTAGGATTACATATACTAATCTGTAAGTTACCTTAGGCTATTCACCTTCTCCTCCGGGAGTCAAACATGTACAATGTGCCTGTCAAGATGAATAAAGTTATCTATCTATCTATCTATCACTAGATATTTATAATGGTTAAGAGCATGTTTAATTTCAAGCTTGTATACAAATTACTACGCCTGAGTAATTACGCGTTTTGATTTTGCTAGGACGGCTCCAAAGTCACCGTTTACAAACTCCTAAGACAAGAACTGATAGACTTAAGTCCAAATCAGAAGTTTTAAAAAACTTCTGACTTTAGCGGGAATCGAACCCTGGCCCTTCTGCATTGGAAGCAGATACGCTAACAACAAGACCAACGCACTAGCATAAGCACTTGATATTTATAATGGATAAGAGCATGTTTAATTTCAAGCTTGTACAAATTACTACGCCTGAGTTATTACGCGTTTTGATTTTGATTTTGATTTTGATTTTCCCCGGTCCCAATTGCCCGGTTTTTGTTATATGAGGTACATCTGAGTGTGGCCCAAGTTTCAAAGTTCTAAGATGAACCGTTTTCTCGGTATAGCGTATTAATCATAAGAGTACGGAATTACCTACTTTTGATAATTTTGTTTTTTTTCCGGTACCCGTTAACCAATTTTGCTTTCCATATTCAAAAGTGATAAAGAATGAGAAATATCAAAATGTATTCCACGTTTGAAACATCTCAGTTGTAGCGTTTTCTTTAAATGATTCATTTCTTAAAGTTAAAATATGTTTTTTGTCATTTTTGGGCCCATGGTCATCCCAAATTTAGCCCTTTGTGTTTTGGACGCAAGATATTTATAATGGTTAATAGCATGTTAAATTTCAAGTTTGTACAAATTACCACGCCTTGGTAATTACGCGTTTTGATTATCATCCAAATTTTGATTTACTCCGGTCCCTGTTACCCGATTTTGGTTTTGAAAGCAAAAGGCACTGCGTCTGAAATACACCTAAGTGTGGTCCAAGTTTAATTGTTCTAAGATTTACCGTTTTCTCTGTAGGCTTAAGAAATCTCCGCGGAGAACTCCTAGCCAGAAAGCCAGCCAGCCAGCCACCCACCCACCCAACCACCAGCCAGCCTTAAGGAATTTGACGATGTTGAGAGCCTTTTTTAACACAGAACGAGTTGTCGGATCGGGTTGATTTTTTTTTTGTATGTCATGGACCACATACCAGGTCATATACCGAGTTTCAAGATTGTAACTCTGTAGCTGAAAACCCCCCAACTCTGGTAGCTGTATATAGGGCCGGAGTTCGGTGTCGCCTAAGCATCGCATCGCTTGTCTGCCGGGCGACGACCGTCGCCCTAGATAATCTCAAAGCACGGAACAAACAACAATAAACGTTGTGTACTGCTACAGTAGCATGTTTCCAACGAGATGGTATTTAAATTCCAAATTTTATTTTGAGTGTTGGACACACTATTCAGTTTAAAAATTACATCAATGAAGCAGCTCTATTTAAAAAAATATATTATATTTGTGATGCATGACTGCAATGCAGCTTTGTTCCTGCATTTGCTGTCGATTGACAAAAACTGAACCAAATGTTCAATTGAGATGAAATATGACATAATAGCATTTATAGAACTTACACTGCTAAATCACAAAGACTTTTGTTGATACCTACATGGCCGAATGGTAACGTATGAGCGGTTCAGGACTTACAACTCACAATGTGCTTGGCGTGACAGCGGAACTAAATAAGACGCGCGGCCGAACAAACGCATGTCATGCACAATCTCACCGACTTCGTATAACTATCTGTGCATTGTAGTATTATAACACATGTGACAGCATGTTTTTAAGACTGATAAACCAACAATATGTTTTCAAATGTTCTCGTAAATTGGCATTGAATATCCAAGTAAAATTGATAAAAAGTCACATTTTTGCGTTGTAGGCCAATTAAAATACCCTAAAATATTTGTAATGGTTTGATGTAGGTATTCACTGAAAAGGGCAATTCTTCTTCTAAACAATAGTACTAAGTTTATAAATGTATCTTGTTTGGTTTGGAAATAATGATCAAAAGAGTGAAGCGCCGTGCGGAAGCGTCGCGACGCACTCAAAGCGCCAAAACGGCATGTAAAACAAGATGGATTTTTCTCGGATACGGCTTATCGTATGTATTTTGAAGTAATCTTTCTAAAAAGTATAATATCATCTTGTTCTACCGCCGGTAGGGGTACCTCATCGAAATAAGCGTCTCCGGGCCGCCTGGCCGCTCGACCAACAGTTCGAGTCTGGGAAGAGAAATTTTCTTCAAGGGGGCGACACGAGATTTTGCGCACAGTAGATTAACGGAGCCTACATTCTGGGAATGTCCGTATCGGATGTAGATGCAGGCGCCGTAGCTTGTTTCAGAGGCATCAGAGAACCCGTGGGGAGTTCAACGGAGGTTTCGTCAGTGCCATGGGTAACTCTTCGCTTGATTGACCCTTCATTAAGGTCGAACAGCCTGTATCTATAGTGCATCCACGTGGAGTGCAGGTGGAGTGGCACCGATTCATCCCAGCTGATGTTTAGTTGCCACAACTGTTGCATGATGATTTTGGCTACAATGATTACTGGGGCAACAAGTCCTAAAGGATCGAATAGTTGACTTGTTTCAGAGAGAATGGTTCTTTTTGTAACATTGGGGGGCTTGTCTGAGAGTGTAACATTGAACTTGAAAGTGTCTGATGTAGGTTGCCAATGGACACCTAAAGCCTTGATACTAGCCTTGCTATCATCGGCTTCAATAGCATAGTATTGGTATCTATGTTCAGGAGGAATGTTCTCCAGCAGTTTAGGGTGGTTGGCACACCATTTGCGTAACTCGAATCCACCCGAGCCAGTCATGTGAATCATTTCTGATTGCATTTCTAGAGCTGTTTCTAGAGAGTCAGAACGAGTAACTAAATCATCAACGTAGAAGTCATTAACTGCAACCTGAGCAGCAAGTGGGTAGGTGTGCTTCTCATCTTCAGCGAGCTGGGGGAACGTTCTTACTGCAAGGAAGGGTGCAGCAGCAGCAGAACCATAAGTTACTGTGCACAACCAGTAAGTTTGTAGTTCCTCGTCAGGATTGTTCCGCCACACGATGCGTTGGAAATCTGTTTGAGTTGGTTCAACAAGAATTTGCCTGTACATCTGCTTGATGTCTGTGGTGAAAACATAAACATGCATACGGAACGACAGCATTATTGACAACAAATCACGTGAATGGTTGGTCCAACCATAAGCATTTCATTTTTTACAACAAATCACGTTGAAGAGGCCACTGGATGACTTTGCTGAAGCATCAAAGACAACGCATAATTTAGTAGTTGTGCTTGAAGATTTAAGAACTGGATGGTGAGGAAGATAGTAGCAGTTTTCAGGTTCAGTTTGTTCCTCAACCAACTCCATGTGATTAAGTTCCAGGTATTCATTGAGAAAATCGCAGTATTGTGTTTTCAGTATGTTATTCGAAGATAAACGTCGTTCTAGGTTCTTAAATCTTTTAAAAGCTTGGTCCTTTGATTTTCCCAACCCTTGCGGATCTTGTTTAAATGGAAATTGTACCGTGTAACGGCCGCTTGGTGTGCGTTGGAAGTGTGAAAGGAAGTGATCTTTGCATGCTTCTTCTTGCTTGGATGGTTTAGGAGAAGACATTTCGGAACAATCTTCAATCTTTTAAAACGCAGTAAGTAGATTGTCAAGTCTAGTTTGAGTGCTCAAATGGCATAATCGAGGGCTCGATTGCATTGGTTGCATTGAATTGCCAGGTCGAGACACTTTACCTGTCACAACCCAGCCGAGCAAGGTTTTTTTGAACGATGGGAAGATTTTTACCCATTTTGATTTGGCCTATGCATAATAGTTCAAAGAATATTTCTGCTCCAATGAGAGCATCTACGCCCCGCGGCATATTGAGTTGAGGATCTGCATATTTAACTCTTTGTGGAAGATTCCAGTCTCTGATATCTACCTCGTATAATGGCAATTCACCCGTGATTTTATTGATGACCAGAAATTCCAGGTCGGCTTGATAGGAACCGAAGTGTGATTTAATTTTAGTCTGCACAGTGTGAGATGCTGTGGCTGACTGCTTGTTAATTCCCAGTATGGGTGTGCGCGCTTTGTTTTGCTTCAATCCTGGCGATTGGGCCATAGCTTCAGTCATAAAGTGCGATTGGGAGCCCGAATCAAGAAGTATGCGGCAAGGGAAGAAGGTGCCGGTAGAATTAGCTATTAGAATTATGGCTGTAGCAAGAACTACCTCCCCATTGCCTTGCGAGCTTGTAGTAACTATGGGTGGAACAGCTTCTGATGATGGTCCAGTGGTTTCACCCAAGTTTAGCATAGTATGGTGTCGCTTATGACACTTCTTGCAGGTTCTAGGATTTTTACATTGATTGTTTGATGTCCAAATTTCAAACAATTGAGACAAATGTGCAGGTTTCTTGCCTTTTGAACCCTATCTTGGATAAATAGAGCAGTGAATTTATCGCACTGCATTAGTGAGTGTGATTGCTTGCAGAGTAGGCATTCGAGCTGCGGGCTTGACGTCACAAATGACGTAGATGGCATGTGAACCGGGGGTTTTCTAGAGTTAGGCCTATCCTTGATTTCAGAAGTAGGCCTAGAGGAATTGCATGCTTCTAAAATGACGCAACGATCATTTAGAAATTGAATTAGGTTCTTATGTTTTACTTCGGTGATAGTAGCCGAATGAGTTTCCTAAAGGCGCCGGGTAGCAGAGTCGAATTTTTTAGTTATCATATACACCATCAACGAGTCCCAGTGCTGGGTAGTTTCGCCCAAAGTCGCAAGTGCGCGCATATGTTTTTGAACGTTGTCGACTAGGGGTCGCAGTGAAGCAATGGATTCGCATTGTAAGTTCGGTATCTCGAACAGCGCTTGAATATGTTTTGTGATTATGATTCTTTTGTTAGCGAATCTAGACTTTAATAAATCCCATGCTGTGTCAAAATTAACACTAGATATTAGAGATGCGAATTTAAAAAAAAACGGCGGCCCGGCCCGGCCCGGCCCGGCCCGAGGCCCGAATCGAAACGGTCCGGCCCGGGCCCGGCCCGACTATTAAAAAAATACTGCCGCCCGGCCCGAACCCGGCCCGAAAGATAATCATCCTGGCCCGGCCCGGCCCGAAAGTCGGCCCGAAAGCCCAGCCCGAAAGTCCGGCCCGGCCCGAAGGTCGGCCCGAAAGCCCGGCCCGGCCCGAAAGTCGGCCATAAAGTCTGGATTTTTAGACTCGTCAAAGCAAATGGGCCGCCTTTGCCAACAGTATGATAGTATTTCTTAGTTCTGCGATTATATACCGTTATACCTAGATCTGGGTGGGCATTGGGCAGTGTAGACCTAAAGCAAATTGCCCACATGGCATGTTTATGAATTGTGCGTGTATATTTTATCGATATGAGTGATGCCGCCAATAAGGGACGCAGATGTAGTTCTAGGCCTACATATTTATGTGAGAGCACGTTCTATTTTGTGTTTATTAGGGACTAGAGACCAGGCGAGTGAGTATACTGTTATTTCAAATCATATTGGACGGTGAAAAGCAAAGTGCCGAGTGACATGTTCACAAATTATTAATATAAGTCTATGAGTATTGAGCTTGTTTTGACATCGATGGGATGAAGTCGGCCCGAAAGTCCGGCCCGGCCCAAAAGTCGGCCATAAAGTCTGGATTTTTAGACTCGTCAAAGCAAATGGGCCGCCTTTGCCAACAGTATGATAGTATTTCTTAGTTCTGCGATTATATACCGTTATACCTAGATCTGGGTGGGCATTGGGCAGTGTAGACCTAAAGCAAATTGCCCATATGGCATGTTTATGAATTGTGCGTGTATATTTATCGATGAGTGATGCCGCCAATAAGGGACGCAGATGTAGTTGTAGGCCTACATATTTATGTGAGAGCACGTTTTTTTTTGTGTTTATTAGGGACTGGAGACCAGGCGAGTGAGTATACTGTTATTTCAAATCATATTGGAAGGTGAAAAGCAAAGTGCCGAGTGACATGTTCACAAAATATTAATATAAGTCTATGAGTATTGAGCTTGTATTGACATCGATGGGATGAAGTCGGCCCGAAAGTCCGGCCCGGCCCAAAAGTCGGCCATAAAGTCTGGATTTTTAGACTCGTCAAAGCAAATGGGCCGCCTTTGCCAACTGTATGATAGTATTTCTTAGTTCTGCGATTATATACCGTTATACATAGATCTGGGTGGGCATTGGGCAGTGTAGACCTAAAGCAAATTGCCCATATGGCATGTTTATGAATTGTGCGTGTAAATTTATCGATGAGTGATGCCGCCAATAAGGGACGCAGATGTAGTTGTAGGCCTACATATTTATGTGAGAGCACGTTTTTTTTTTGTGTTTATTAGGGACTGGAGACCAGGCGAGTGAGTATACTGTTATTTCAAATCATATTGGAAGGTGAAAAGCAAAATGCCGAGTGACATGTTCACAAATTATTAATATTTATGACTTAAGTTTATGAGTATTGAGCTTGTATTGACATCGATGGGATCCCGGGAGAAATGCCGCCACCGCCAGGCGACAATTTAAGGGCGCAGATGTAAGTTGTAAAAACACAGCCTGTAACTATCCTTTTTCATAGTCCGTCCATGGTCTTTCCATCTTCTTGTCGAAGCACGTTCGATATATTGTGTTCGGGAGTAGGCCTATTGTATCGCAAATCATGTTGTGGGGGTGTGGTGATGTCCACTCCAAACCCTTCTGTCCACCTTGATTTCGAAGCTTATTATAGTCTAAGCAAGAGGTTGGATTCTAGGAGAAGAAACTTTATTATAATATAATAATGACTGTGAAAACGCATTGTCTTTGTCTGTATGCTGTATCTTTCTTTCTTTCTTTCTTTCTTTCTTTAACGTTTATCCTATTCAGTTAAAAAAATGATTTACAAATCAACTTCTCAATGCTTCGGCTCCACCCGAAGCCCAAAACCGAAACTATCCCGAGCCGGAGCCGAAGCATTGAGAAGTCGGGCCGGGCCGGGCCAAAACACCAATCTCTATATTTCCTAAGTTAAATATGGTGCCCGGCCCAAAGCCCGAAACGGCCCGGCCCGGCCCGAAATTTTAATGCTTCGGGCCCGGCCCGGCCCGAAGCCCGAAAATAACAAAAACATCCGGCCCGGGCTTTCGGGCCGGGCCGGGCCAAAATTCCCATCTCTACTAGAGAATGAATAACGTTTAATGCATCGCCTTGAAGGGAAGCGTTGAGGTAATGGAATTTTTGGATTTTATTGAGTGACTAATAAGAATAAATAAGGGAAGAGAATGTGTCTTGGTATTGCTGCCAATCTTCGTAGGAACCGCTGAAAGTAGGCAATTCAATGGTTGGGAGTTTGATGGCATTAGTTGTCAGAGTGTCAGTGGATTGAGCAGAATCAGAATGAGGGCTTTGAGGAATATGTGAATGCAAATAGTCCTGGATGCGTGCTTTTAGTTCAAAATATTCTTCTTCAAACACAACTCTCTCTTCTACTAACTCAACCGATAATTCGGTGTCAGCAAGTAACTCTTCTAGCTGTGTTTGAATACGATCGTATTCCGGCCAACATCCGTCGATGCTGCTTACTCGCACAGACAATAGCGAGAGTGGTTTAGATGCATCAAAGTCATCGACAAAGGTTTTATGACGAGTGAGACGTGCCTTTGCGTGTCCGCGCTGCTTAATGAGTCACTTGACCTTAGCTGCTTCCGCCTTGGCTAACTCAGCTGGGGTTGTCATTATTATGACGCGAGTGCTAGACAATACTCAATTACAGTCAGAATGATAGGTAGAAAAATATAAGGCAATGGAATAGATTGGCATAAAAAACGTGAATAAATAAGGTTGGAAGAATAGAAAGGTAGGCCTAGAGTGAAAACAGAAAACTATGCCAACAGGAACCTCACTTAAATAAATAAATAAATTGTATTTAGAGTCTACCCACTCAGTTATATAACTGATTTTCAGTGGCGACTTTAAATCAAAGCGACCAAATCAATCCTGTAGACCCCGACGCAATCGACGAGTGAGCGATAACCAACCAAAGATCGATATTTTTAATAGGAAATATAGCAATCATTGGTATGGACAGTGCGAACACCCGCGAATCAACGCCAGGATCAACAAGGCCGATTCAGAACAACTCTGAATTTATTATGTGCTTCGTTGCTAGGACGGCTCCAAAGTCACCGTTTACAAACTCCTAAGACAAGAACTGATGGACTTAAGTCCAAATCAGAAGTTAAAAAACTTCTGACTTAAGCGGGAATCGAACCCTGGACCTTCTGCATTGGAAGCAGACACGCTAACAACAAGACCAACGAGCCACACACAAGACCAACGAGCCACACAAGTACATACCTTGGTGACAGAGCTTGGATGTGGGTCACTGGGTCGAACAGGTGACATCTGGCTTGTCGTCCAAGATCAAGGCAGCTGCAGGTATCAGGTGGGCGTAGTCTCGGAGAATCTCAGGAATAGGGCTGCAATTCTTCCATCCACGTCATCTGGCTGCGCTTGGCGAGCTATGAAGAGCTCGGGTGAAGGTCACTTGGTCGTGCGTAGATCTCGAAGAATATTCTGGAACAGATTGGGAGTAGGCCTAGGCCTTGCTTGAAGGATCGACGTGTGGAAGTATAGGCACTAGGCCTTGCTTGATGCTTGATTTGCGTGAGAAGTAGGCGACTTCTCGATGCTTAGGCCAATAGGAATGAGTAGGCCTAAGAGTAGTAGAAATACGTCGGTCTTAAAGGAGGATTTAAAGTAAGCATGTCACCAGCTGAAATCCTAATGTCCAGAAAATTGAAGACAAATGTCCCAACTTCATCAGAGTTGTAACAACCAAACTGTGCACCAAATGTAAAGGCTAAGTTAGAAAGTAGGCAGAGGGAACAGAAACACTTTTTTGACAAATCAGCAAAAGACCTAGTGAGCCTAAAAACCAGGTTAAAAATGTATGTGTTAGGAGAGGTGATTTGTGGCAACCAGCCAAAGTAGTGGGTGTTCATGAATCCCCAAGGTCGTACAACATTCTTACTGAGGATGAGTAAAATACGTTGGTTGTAAAAGACAATAGTAGAATAGAATAGAATAGACAGTCTTTATTTTTGTTGTACAATGGGTTACATGGATAATGGATAATAATCATGAAACACATGGACAAAAAGCAAAAAATGGCGAGGTTCGATGACAGATCGTTCTTCCACCTAACCAGTGACTGACTTAGAATTAACTTAAATTATTTAATAACTTAACTTAAAATTAACTTAAAGAATACCTTAAAAACTAGCAACACATATTTCAAGGTTACACATATTACTTGATACAAGCCTAAACTTCACTTATGTTTGCAACAGTGCAGTAAAATAAAGAAAAGAGCATTTATAATAAATATGTATGTCATGAAGTAGAAGTGTACCCAAGTGAGTGGTTTTGATTTAACCTTATTTCGGATTATTATGCTTTCCTTCTGTATTTTCATCAGGTGATTTTTGTAGTTAGTTTTAAAAGGACCTACTGATTTAGTGCTCTTTAAGGCCAAAGGTAATTTGTTCCAAAGTCTAGGCCCGTTTATTGAAAAAGATGAGGAAGATTTGGAATTATGATGATTGAAGACGAGGTTTTTTGTTTGGCGGGTGTTATGGTTGTGTAAGTTTTTGGTGAGGGAGAGTTTATGGTACAGATATTTCGGAGTTTGAGTATTTACAATTTTATGCAGTAGAGTTGCCATGTGAAAATTTCTCCGATTTTTCATGTTTAACCATCCAAGTGCAGGGAGATGAGGTGATATTTGTTCTCTATAAGGTACATTAAGGATGAAACGTACACATGCGTTTTGGACCTTCTGGATGTCATATTCGAGTGATTTGTTTATGCCTGTGTATACATAATCACAATAGTCAAATACAGAGAGGACCAGAGATTCTGCTAATAGTTTTTTGATAGGGATGGATAGCAACTTTCTGAAACGATATAGATAACGTAATATTGAATAGGCCTTCGTACAACATTTCATGATGTGGTACTTCCAGGTCATGTCAGATTGGAACCAGATGCCCAAGTTACAGACGGTATCGACCATTTTAATACTGTCTCCATTTATCTCAATTTGAAATGGAATGTTGCGATGAGTTATTTCTTCATTGCCTATGGGTAATACAACTGATTTTTTGGGATTAATACTAAGACTATTTCTCTGTGACCATAGTGCAAGGGATTCTAGGTCACTGTTCAGGGACACTATGCAGTTGTCTAAGTTCGTTATATCCGGGCAGCAAATTAGGCTTTGGATGTCATCTGCATATTGTTTTACTTTACAATGCTTAACAGCATGAGGGATGTCATATACATATATGTTAAATGCAAGGGGACCAAGAATTGACCCTTGTGGGATTCCATTTGTTATAGCCATGGGATTAGAGGAGAGGAAATTGCCGTTTTGCTGTTGTATGCGAACTATTTGTGTTCTGTGATCTAAATAACTTTTGAAATACTTAATGGCGAGGCTTGAAAACCCAAGTATTCTTAGTTTGGCAAATAAAAGCTCATGGTTAATGGAGTCAAATGCTTTAGAGTAGTCTAGAAGAGTTAAGAACGATATGCCTTTGCTAGTTGCATTGCCCAATATGTCATCAGTCACATCCAGAAGGGCCGTACCAGTGCTGTGACCAGCTCTAAACCCAGACTATTCACTGGGGAGAAGGTTGTTTGACTCTATATATTCAATAGTTTTCTTATAAACAACTCTCTCCATTACTTTAGAAAGAGTGGGGAGAATGCTTATAGGTCTAAGATCAGAAAATTCTTGCGGTCGATTCACCTTTGCAAGAGGTAAGACAATAGCAGTTTTCCATATATTTGGAAAAGTTTAAGAGGTGATAGAATAATTAATGATATCAGTTATTGTTTGTACACAGTGCGGGAGTAATAATTTAATCATTTTTAGATTTATTTTGTCGTTACCTGTGGCATTTGAATGGAGAGATTTTATTATTAGTGAGACTGTTGATGTTTCTACAGTTTGCAATTGAAATTTTACTTTGCAGTCAATTTCATTTAGTGATTTATTTCAGCATCAATGTCAGCCTGATGGGTGGAGCTCTTCCCTATGTTTACAAAAAATGCATTTATAGCTTCAGGATCGTTAAAGTGCATAGGAAGTTGATTGTGTTTTTTTGATGTTGTGACATCATTTTCTTTGAGGAAATTCCAGGCCTCTTTGTTACGAAGTCCGTGTAGTTTATTGAAATGGGCATGCTTTGCCTTCCGAATTTTGGCGTTTACTTCATTTCGGAGTGATTTGAAATGTTACCAATCAATATCATTATTTGAAGACACTGCCTTACGGCGAGCTTTGTCTTTCGTTGAAATTTCGCTAACGATTTTTTGTGTGAGCCAAGGTGCTGGGGGTTTAGTTAAACGTTTCCTTGTAATTGGTGCAAAATTATCGTATATGCCAAGGATCAACAAGTTAAGTTGCTCAATTTTCGCATCAATACTATTTGAAGCTCTACACTACTTCTCCAAGGCAGGAGTATTGCTTCTTCATTGAAACTTTCAATGTTTATTTTTTCGAGTGACCTGGTGTAAACATATTTTAGGTGTTTTTTGGGCACAGGCAACTTGTAAGTGAAAAAAACCACATTGTGGTCCCCTGTTCCAAGAGGAGGAAGTTGTTCTGAAATTGTGACAAGGTGTGGATGGTTGACAATAATTAAGTCTATAAGTGTAGAAGAGGTTTGAGTGATGCGGGTCGGTTTATGAACTATTTGAGTGAGTTTGATGGTACCAAGTATTTCCAAGAGGAGTTTAGAATTGGTGTTTTCCACAGTTTCTACATTTACATTCCAATCCCCCATGCATATCACATGCTCATATGTGTTTGTTAAATGTGACAAAACTTCACCATATTCTTCTATGGTATGTTTGTTTGATTTTGGAGGGCGATATAATATTGTTAGTGCGAGGCGGGTATGTTTGTAGTTACTTCTATAATTAGGTGTTCAAGTGGAGCACTGACTGCAAATTGCTCTATCAGTTTAAATTTAAGGAGGATACTTACATATATTGCAACTCCTCCTCCATTTCTACTGTCTGACCTATCTGACCTAATAAGTGAATAGTTTTGAATTTCTAAGCAAGGATTATTTCCAGGTTTGAGCCATGTTTCTGTTATCCCTATAATGTCAAAGGAGTGACTTTTAACCATGAGTTTGAATTCATCAATATTCTTTAGGATGGACCTTATGTTAACGAGACAAATTTTTAAATCTCCTACTTTGACCCTTTGTCCCTTTGACCCTTGCTCCTGTTTCCTCCCTTGCTCATATTTCAGGTTTTTGACTTGGTTTGGGGACGAGCCCAAAAAGGGATACACTTATGGTGCAGCTTAGTGTCTCTTGTTGGTTGCTTACGTGTAGGTCTGGGCGTCTTCTGCCGAGGGGCGTCTGCCCGATCCCTAAGGCTGTTGATGGTTCGATGTTCTGATTCGGACTGTTTAGGGCCAGCGGCAGGGCATGTGATCGCCAGCGGGTTCACGTTACTCGTACTCGTAGCCGATTCGGGTACCAGAGAAGTGGTCGTCGGCACAGCGGTCGGAGTTCTTGTAGCCGTTTCTGGTAGGCCTACTGGTGCAGTGGACGTCAGCACAGCGGTTGGAGTACTCGTATCCGATTCAGGTACCAGAGAAGTGGTCTTTGGCACAGCGGTTGGAGTGCTCGTAGCCGGTTTAGGTACCAATGCTGGGGTTGTTGATTTGGTTTCATTTTGAACTACCTTGTTATATGTAGGAAGCATGGGGGGATCGAATTCCATTTTAGTTTTCTCTTCACTGGACATTGCTAGCAGCTCGACCTGTGATTTGTCAGCTTCTGATATTTCCAACAGGTTTCTTGTCATTTGCTTAGGCTTCTTTTGGACTGCAGATTCTCTGTGGCCTTGGTGTGTATGTGGTCGCGCTTGGCCTAGGTCTAGGTTTTTTAGTGTCGCTGCTGGTATCTTTCCAACCACATTTGTCCCCTTGGGTGTGTTGTGGCTGCTACCTTGTGTATGTTTGAGCCAAGTTGTTGTTTCCACTGGTTATAGTTCTTCATTATTTCCTGGCCTATTTTTATTTTGCCCCATTTATTGAGGTGCAGACCATGTTCTGTGTAATCCTCCTTTGCTAGTTGGTCGATGTCTAGGAATTTGACATTTCCTTCCTTAGCTTCATTGCTAATAAGTTCCTTAATCAGGTTGTTCACGTGTGTTATATGTGTATTTAAGATCAACCCTTCTTTGTCATAACGGCGTGGTATAGAAGTTATTATTATGGTAGGCTTCTCCTCCATGTCTATTAAGGCCCTTATTGAAAACCCGATTTGTTTTGCAGTCTTGTTTTGAATGTTGTTCGTCCCTCCAATTATGACCACAGTATCCGAGGGTGACATTGATTGTATGTATGCTAAGTTTGCAACTTCTTCAAATACCGCATTAGGTTTGAAGATACTTGTGATTTCAATAGAATCTGTCTGCTTTGGGGGAAGGTCACTTATCATGCGATCACGTAGTCCACGACCGTGGCTGTCAGCCAGAATTACAAGTTTCTGGGTTATGACAGCTTTGTGATGTGGAATGTCCTCGTTGAGCATACGTGATCTGTTGTTGTAGTTTCCGCGTTCGCGGTGTGCTGCGATCTGTTGGCGGTTGTCTGGATCTCGTACGCTACCTGTATCCCTCTGTCGGCGGTTGTCCGGAACTCGCACGATATCCGTCCCGCATTCGTCTCCCGCAACGTCATTTTCTTTGCTCGTAGTTTTCGGTATTTGCAATGCGACGTCTGGAATTTTAAGGTTAAAACTCCCTTTTGCAGTGGCCTCAGTCTCAGGCCCTTGGTTAGGTACTCCTTGAGTAGGCCTTACCCTGGGGCCTAGGGGATATTGGCCTGGGCCTATATACAGAAATTTGTGTATTTCTTTACGAGCGCTCTTATGGTAATTAGTTCCTGGCTTACCCTCGCGAGCTCCAACTGCATGTTAGGGCCCGGGCCTAGGCCTAGGTCTAGGCTTAGGCCGGCCTCATCTTTAATGACTTGATCTGCCTCTTTCTTTTGAAACTATTTGTTTGTTCTTCTTTCTCTCGTTGCGCTTGTACTTTTGTGGAATTTTTACTATAGTTTTCGTTTGGTTTATTGAAGAAAAACCTGGTTCTGTAATTCAGGTTGTCAGGCACGGGCGCCATCTTGGTTAGTTACTTACTTACTAGTTACTTAAATGTTGACCACGCTGTTGAGCCAAGAAGCCATGTAGTTTGTCAAGAAATTGTTGACAATACATGCAAGGCAGAGTTAAATATTAAGCCTCTTGATCGACCACGTGACAAATTTTCAGGTCATACTAAGAGTGGTAGGCACGTAACAAAGCCAATAAGATTTGATGATAATGTGTAACATGTTATAATTAGCGAACCCGTGAAATTAATCACGGGAAAAGGGAAGGTGTAATAAATGTCTGTGCATTTAATAATATTACAACAACTATAATCGATAGTCGAACTATGTTACAACAACAACAACAACTGTAATGATTATTCGAACTTTGTGACAACAACAACAACACAACAACAGTATAATCGATAGTCTAACTGACAGGCAGTCCTTACTTTAACCAGTTGTCACGCCATCTTCTAGCCCGATGGAAACAGCATTGTGCAGTCATGTATCAAACTTTTTATTAATCTTAATAAACTATAGTCATCCTGATATATAAAGTGTCATAAATATTTATTGTGTATTCTCACATAAAGTCCAAGCTATTATCATCATTGTTTGTGCTGGATGCTTCAAGTGGGAACCATTCCGTTTTCTAGGCCTACTGACCGCGCAGGATAGCACTGATGTTTACTGTCCTCCCAGTAGAGACAGCAGTTAACGGAAAGCACTCCATGCATAGGTACATGTTTCAAGAGTGGGACCTCAGTCAAAAGGTATGCATAAAGGTTATGACGAACAGTAAATCTCTCTCTCGCTATGTATAAAGAAATTTAGAGGGTATTAAAGAATACGCAATTTATTTATCTTGTAGTTTAGTTACATATTTGTAACTATACTTGACAGTTTACTCAGCATAGAACTATGTGCCATGTTGCTATGTTCATGGAATTTGACAATGTTCCTTTTTCTTGAATATGTAATCAAATATTTGTTGTAATATGTGTTAGATTTAATTGAATCCAGGTCAAGTTTGTATATCATATTATTTGCAACAGGCCTGTAAGAGATCGTGTGCACTTCACATTGCGTCATTTCGTTACACCGTTCTGACATAATGGTTAGTCGAGAGATGAATGCAAGGCAGGAGAGGCAAAGAAAACTTGCGGAAAAGAAGAAATTTGGAGAATCTTCAAAGCCGTGTGTGTCTCCGCTGGCTTCCACGTCGGAAGTCAGTGTCACAGATAAGCCAACGACAACCAATGATGTAGACCGCCACAGCCAAGAGTTGATGCGTATGCGTAAAGCATGCAAAACATCCTCAACCGAAGCCTGATCAAGCATCGTCGGCCCGAACTCAGAATCCGCAGCTTAACCGGGATAGAGTGAAGAAGGCACGTTTGGCCAACTGGAAACCTCACCGCGACCAGGTGAAGAGGGCACGTTTGGCCAACCCGCAGACTCCTTGAATTTTTTAAAAATATTCAAAGCCCATAGTCTTGATAGGAAACATACAGCAAAAAGATGTAATATCACACACAAATACAAAAAATGTAAAAAAATATGGCAGCCAAGCTCTCCTTCAAAAGTCTTTGGCTGTGAATGTTGTGAGATATAAAAGTCGAGCTTGAGAGGGTGCAGAGAAGGGCGCTGCATTTCATACATGGCCGTAACCTCCCCCCACCCTGTGAACAGATGCAGGTTATGCCAATGACCATGCACCTGCAGTACACCGATCTGGTGTTTTTAAAAGATGCTCAGTGCGCCACTGATTTTGACGTGTGCGCGCGCATCATCCCGGGCCGCGTGTTGAGAGGCGACGATATAGAGGCAGCCCCGCCTCCAACCACCCTCCGGCCAAAGGACTGCTCGGCCGACGTGCTTTTTCTTTCCGGGTAGTAAACCAATGGAACGACCTGCCGCCCGCCCTCAAAGACTGCTCAGTGAGTCATTTCCCTTCCTGTGCAGGAGCATTATGGGAGAACCAACTGCATGTGCTAAATTAGTTAGTTTCACGTGCTTCATCAAGGCTCTTCGCGGCACAAGATTTCCACAGATTTTGAGTGTTTTAGCAAGATATTTGCTAGCGTCGACGCCGTTTCTTGTTGCAATTTTAACAAACAAGAATAAACAAAATAATAAGCTTCACATTCTTTCTCTCTAGTTTCGCATTGAAAAGAAGTAAGATCATTTCGCCTGTTGACGAGTGCAAAGCCAACCATTTCCGTTGTAAAAAAGAAAAAAAATCTCAAAATCATCAAAAAAATAATTGCTTGGCCATTGACTTTTCAGAGTTCTCGTAATGAACCAAATTCAATGACCAAGCAATTTTTTTTTATGATTTTAAATTTTAAATTTATTCTTTTTAACCACGAAAATGGTTGGCTTGGAGCTCGTCAACAAAGGAAACGACCTTACTTCTTTTCAATGCAATACTAGAGAGAAGGAATGCAAAGCTTGGCTCAACTTCTATATCTCACAGCATTCACAGCCGAAGACTTTTAAAGAAGAGCTTGAAGCCGTTTTTTTTTTTTGAATTTGTGGAAGATACAATGCTACATTCGGTGCAGTGACCGTATGACAATTTAAGTCGTACAAGTATAAGTTCCTCAGACAGGAAAATCAGTTGCTGAGAAAGATGAGTTTTTGTTGCACAATTGGAAGCAATTATTTCATCCAATACAATTATTGAAATGGGTGATTTTAATGCCAGAATAGTTAAGACACAACTGGAATTGAAAACGTTATGAGCAAACACGGGCTGGGTATTAGGAAGAGAGATGGAGAGAAGTTATTGGAAATGTGTGGTCGGAACGCTCTACAAATAGGGAACTGTTAGTTTCAAAAACCAATGTCAACAAATAGCTGGATATGGATATGGTGAATGCATGTCAGAGTCAATAATTGATTATTTCCGCATAAGGAGGGAAGTAAGGAAAAGCCTTGATGATGTAAGGGTAGTACCATCAGTTTCATTGGACGGAGATCATAGATTGTTGATAGGGAAATTCATATTCTTGGTCCAAGAGCAAACAAGACACAATCGGCTTTAAGTTTGGAAACTTCAGCGTCCAGAATTAAAAAAAAAGAGTTTTCAACAAGAACAAGTAATTAGATACCCAACCAAGAATTACATCTTTCAATTCTTTTTTTATTGCCTGAATATGAGACGTTAAGCAATAAAAAAGAATTGAAAGATGTAGAATAAGAATGGCAAGAGTTTAAGAAGGTGTTTGTGTCAGGTGCAAAGAAGCTTCGTGGAAAAACCAGTGGGAGAAGGAAGGAGAAAGAAACTAGATGGTGAAATGAGAGGGTACAGACTGCAGTAAAGGAGAAGAAGCGTGCATGGAAGAAGAAAAAAGATAAGTATGAAGAACATGAATATGAGTACCGTAGGTGCAAGGCACCTGTGAAACAAATTGTTACACAGGAAAAAGGTAGAACAATGGAAGAATTTGCTAGTAAGTAAGCAATGGATTTTAAGGGGGACAAGAAAATGATTTATGGACTAGTAAAATCAAAATGACAGCAAGCAGAGGATCAAAAGATGATGGTAAATAATAATGTAGAAGTCACCAACAATTCACAGGAAATACAAGACATATTAAGAGAGTATTTCCAAGACCTGTTGAATGTAACTGAAATATCAAATTCTAAAGAAATAGAATTAGAAAAGAATAAAGAAGATGAGGAGATCGAGGTAACTGATCAAGAGGTGGGACGTGCCCTAAGAGCAATGAAGAATGGTATTGCTCCAGGGGTGGTTGGAATTACTGTGGAAATGATTAAATCAACCGGCGCTGAAGGACGACTATGGTTATTCCGAGTAATTAGTGCAACCTGGAAGAAAAGAAAGTACCAGAAGACTGGAAGAAATGAATTATTGCACCCTTGTTTTAAAACGGTGACACAAAGAAGTGTAAAAAGTATAGGCGAGTAACCCTCATGTGTCAGTATGCAAAAGTTTTCGAAAGGGTGATAGAACATAGATTGAAGGAGGAAGTCGAACCAAGCCCAAGAGAGGAACAATAGGTTTTAGAAGTGGGCGATCCACTATTGGTCCAATATTTTCTATCTGGCAAATCATGGAAAAGAGAGGGGAAAATGAAAAAGGAATGCATATATTATCTTTTTAGATCTTGAAAAGGCATACGATCGCCTGCCTCGAGGAAAAGTATGGGAATGTCTAGAGCAAATGGGAGTTGGACAAGGTTTGATAAAGAGAATAAAGAGTACATATTATGTCGGGAGAGCAAGTTGTATTCAAACAAATAAGGGTCGATCAGATTGGTTTCAAGTAAATTAGGTACTGAGGCAGAGTAGTGTGTTATCCCCAACTCTATTGACTGTTGTAATGGATCAAATACTACGAAGAGTGGAACCAAATATCGACGGAAGATACACTAGAACCTTAGTTTTTCACGATGTCTTAATTTGGGGTGAGAGTGATGAAGAAGTGCAAGAAAAGGTGAAGAGATGGAATGTAGTTGCAACAGAGTTTGTGTTGAGTATTAGTAAGAATAAAAGTGAATGTTTAAATTATGAAAAAGGCATGCCTCAGATTCAAGAAAAGTTAAACATTTGTGGAAAATGTATTAGTACAAAAAAGGATTTACGTACCGGTACTTAGGAAGTATTTTGAAAAAAATGTGCTAAAATTAATAGAGAAATGTCAGCTAGGGTACAAAAAGACAAAGAATCATGTTTGTAATATCTATGATTACTGGGGAAGAGGTAGCACAGTACGTCAACACTTTACCTAGAGAGTAGCCATGTTTATTTCCCGTCGTCCCAACTTACTGAACATTACATCGCGCATGCGCGCTACATACACTACACCATTCCATTTTTTTTTGTTTTAAGTAAGTGCTTACATAATCAGCATACATCACATTATTCAGAATATTATAGAACTTATATTGAACTTGAACACTGAACTAATTGGACTTCTACTATTCTACTTTTTAATTAAATGTCAATGAATTATTGATTATGAATCATTTAAACCGTAACGTATGTGTTTCAAAAGATTAGAACTAATAATGGAATCTTCTGAAAGTCTTCTCTTCTATATTACGATTGATAGTCCTCCATCCAGACAGGAGGTCTGCGCTGGCGGCTCGGTCTGGCTTCCTCACTCTCCCTGTTTCCCGGTGGGGGTGATGGGGTCGATCTGTCTTGGTCCGCGGTAGGTCTCGGAGACTGTGGGATAGGCAGTATGATACTTGCGCCCTGGTTGGTTGGTTTCTGACACTGTAGTTGGTGTGGATTGGTCGGGAATTTTTCCTATTGGAGGGGTAAGAACAGGATTGGGGTTTGTAAGTTGCGGAGGGTAGTACTTTCGCAAGTGGCTCACGTTCCGACGATATTGTGCGCCGGCTGGTGAACAGATGGCCACGGCTGTGCCATCCCTTGCCGTTACCTCGAACGGTACTGTATGGTACGGCGTGGTGAACTTGTTCCGTTTCCCTTGCCGTGCCAACACATGGTCCCCAACTGCTATGGTGCTAACCAATGCCCTTCTTCTCTGATCGATGTACGTCTTTCCCAATTCCTTAACTTCCGTGTCCCGATCTCGGATGTCATCATCTGGATACGAGCCTGATTGTATCCCCGGAATCTTGTCACGAAGTTCCCGCCCAAACATCAATGAAGCGAGTGTGCATCCCGTTGTGGAATGAGGTGTAGTCCGATAGAGGAATAGATATTCCCTCAGAGCAGTCTTGATGTCTTGATCAGCTGCCGCTGCTATACGGAGTCTTTTCATAATGGAACGATTTTGTCTCTCCACTTGTCCATTCGCTTGTGGCCATTCGGGTGTTGTAAACATCAATTTGATGTTGTTGGTGGTACAATACTCTCGAAAGTCGTTACTTGTGAAGTAGGCGTCGTTGTCTAGCCTTACCGATTCTGGAAGACCAAATCGTGCGAAGATATCTTCTAGCATGTCGATCGTCTTCGCGGTTGTGGTGTTCGGTGACAACATCGCCTCGTAGAATCTTGAGTAATAGTCAATGACAACGAACACATACTGTCCATTTGGCAAAGGCCCCAAATAATCTATGGCCAAATCTTGCCATGGCCTGTCTGGTAACCTGGTTCTGATCACCGGTTCAGGACGGCTGTGTGAACTCACTACCTGGCAATCATGGCAGTGTTTGCAGAATGCTTCTACCTCCTTATCTATCGCTGGCCACCAGACCTTGGAACGTAACTTCTGCTTCATTGAAACGATGCCAGAGTGTCCTTGGTGCGCTAGCTCAAGCACTCTGGGTCTGAGGTTCTTGGGTATGAAGATACGCGTTCCCCGAAGAAGTATTGATTGGTAGACACAAAGTTCACTTTTGATAAGTTCATATTTCTTTAGCTCTAACGGCCATACGTCTGAGTTGACACTTCCTCTTACGGAAGTTATCTCATGGTCTAGTCTGGATTCATTTTTAATTTCTTCTAAACTCATGGCTTTGGGTACAGCCTGGCTCGCTACCCAGCGAACATGGTGGTCCGGGTCCTCAGGTGTTTTATTACTGTCCCGGTTGACAGACAATCTCAACAAGGGGTCAGCAATGTTACTTCTTCCGGGCTGATACTCTACTTTGAAGTTGTAGCCCTGGAGTCGCAGTACCCGCCGTTCCACCCTTGCGCAAGGTTTCGACTTGGTCCCAAAGATGAATTGGATTGGCTTATGGTCTGTAACCAAGGTGAACTCTCTCACCGTAGACGTAGTGGTGGAATCTTTTACAACTCCACACGAGCCCGAGAGCCTTCTTTTCCACTTGACTAAATTTCTTTTCAGCATCTGTCAGGGATCGACTCGCGAATTCTATGATACGTGGCCCGTCTCCCTGTTCCTGTACTGGAACAGCCCCAAGTCCATACAGACTGGCATCTGCGATGATCTTCTTGGGGGCACCTGGTATGTAGAATCCTAAGGTCCTCTCGTCTGATAGCATCCCTCTAATTAGGTTGAATGCGTCAGCTTGTTCCTTGCCCCACTTGAAGTTTACGTTTTGTCTCAGATGTCTTCTAAGCAGCTCTGTGGCCGTCGAGAAGTTGGGTAGGAATCTAGAACAGTAGAATCCTGCAATGCCAAGGAAACTTTTAAGTTCCTCTTTGGTTTCCGGCTGTCTGAAGTCTTGAACAGCTTTCACTCTGCTATATAGCGGTTTGATACCCTGCTCGGAAATCAGGTGCCCTATGAACTCCACGCTTGGTTGGCTGATCTCACACTTATCTGGATTGAGTGTTAGTCCCTTCCTGTCAAGTGTTCGCCATAGTTTCCGGAGCCTGCGATCGTGCTCATCCTGGGTTCTACCGTAGACGATTAGATCGTTGATGAAGACTTTAACCCCTTCGCATTCGGCAATGACATCTTCTATTAGGTGTTGGAATATTTCAGGCGCGCAGTTAATTCCAAAAAATAGGACCTTGTACCTGAACATCCTTGCGCTGGATATGAAGGTTGTAATTTCCCTAGAACTCTCATCCAGTCCAATCTGGTGGAACACGGTCCGTAAGTCGAGCTTGCTGAACACTGTACTACCTTGTAGTTCCGGTGTTATCTCCTCGATTGTTGGTATCAGACGTCGCTCCCTCACAATCGCAGTGTTTGGCACTCTCATGTCCACACATAGTCTCAACTCACCTGACTTCTTCTGGCCTAGCACCACCGGTGAGACCCACTCTATTGGTTCAGTCACCACTTCTATGAGGTCCTTATCTAGGAGGTCTTTAATTTTCTCCTCTACTTTTGACTTCAGTTGGTGAGGGGTTTTCCTACCTGGCAACGCCACTGGTGCTACGTCCGGCTTTATGCAGAGCTTTAGTTTGAAGTCTTTTAGTTTCCCTACTCCCGTGAAGACAGTCGGGAACTCACCTTACCTCCTCCAGTTTATTATTTCCCTGGTCGAATTTTATGCATTTAAAGGAAATCCCGTTTTCAGGACCCCCAGTTCCCTGGCGGAGTTGCTCCCCAAGAGCGGAACTCCGTCGCTGTCAACCACATAAAATACTATTTCGTGGCTCTCTTCACCTCCAACTTTTATTTATGTCGTGAATTTCCCCAATACTTTGAGGGTTTGGGAACTCCCATAAGGATATATGTTTTTGTAGTGTCTCCACACTTGCCCTTGATTTTATCTCTCTTACAGGTTTCCCAGGTTTTCCTATCTAGGATGTTACATGAAGCACCTGAATCAATCATCAGGTCGATTGACACGCCCCCTACATCAGCTGTTACTAACCCATCTTTAGGCCTAGTTTCCCCATGCAGTGCAAAGGTGTAGTCTTGTGTCCCTGTTTTTTCATGTTCTACTCCCTCATCGTTTAGGTTACGAATATTTGACCCCTTTTTCCGTGAGAAATCTTTTATTCCTTGCTTACCTGTAGTTTCACCACTTTTATTAGTTTTGCATAACTTTGCGAAATGCCCTTTAATGCCACACGTCAGGCATTCTTTCCCTCTGGCGGGACATTTCGTGTCTCGCGCGAGGTGGTTGGTACTGCCGCATCTGAAACAAGCCAGCTGTTTCTTTTACCGCCCGTTCCTTGCGTGTACACTCACGGACGCTGAAGAGACGCGCGCAATTACTGCTTCGCCTAGGCCTAGCTGCTGCATAGACTGACCTACTGATTGCGTCACCTCGACTGCACGACCAATTTCGAGAGCTTGGTTCAGGGTTAAGGCGTCCCCCATCTTCAGCAAGTCCCGCCTGACGTCACCAAGAGAAGCGTGTTCCCTCAGTTGGTCTAGGATTGCGTCCTCTGTTCTCGGACCAAAATTACAATATTTACCTTGCCCCTGTAGGCGCGTCACAAACTGAGCAACTGTTTCCCCTGCAGCTTGCTTCATAGCTCGGAAAACCTGCCTCTGGTGAGCAAAGCAAGTCTGTGACTGGAAGTATGTTTGTAGTGTTACCTTACATGCGTCATACTCTGCTGACTAATCGGCGTGTTCGACCTGTGACTCGGGCAGAGTGAACCATATGTCTTGCACACTCTCTCCCCCGAGGTGCAGTAGAAGAGCCTTCTTCCTTTGGCCTCCGGTTACCCTTGGCTAGTATGTACAGCTCGAAAGACCTAAGCCACTTGTCCCATTTAAGAGATGCGATGCTTATAGCTGGGCCTGGCACGAACGGCTTGATAGACGCCGATGTAGACAGCGCGTCTGTGTCCATCGCGAAACGTATTTAAACAGAAGGAACCGAATTTAATCAGTAATGAAACACGCACTACACACTCGCAATGTAATCAAAACACTTTTTGTTTGATTTCCTACGTCACCAACTGTAATATCTATGATTACTGTGGAAGAGGTAGCACAGTACGTCAACACTTTACCTAGAGAGTAGCCATGTTTATTTCCCGTCGTCCCAACTTACTGAACATTACATCGCGCATGCGCGCTACATACACTACAATGCTCTCTCAGTCTGTCCTCCAATACTGTCATATAACCAGTTCTTAGGCCAACTTTAAATAATTATAAAATTACAAATTTGTAAGAAAACATTTATTTAACTCTTCAATGTTCAGTCAATCAATCAATATTATAACAACAACAATAACAACAGTGCATTCTTTTAGTGTCAAAATAATGCGTCGAACATTTACGCGATATGTGCGCGTATTCCAACTCAAACAGAAGTAAAATATGAGCATCTTCAAATACTAAATGAACAGAATATTACATTATCAACGAAAAATATAGAAATAGCGTGAATCGTTAGGCCGACTTGGCTAACCTTCCCCCACCACCGCGAGCTCACGGCTCGCTTGCGATGCCACTATACACGTTTATAGGCGAGCATTGTTTACAGTGCGCTGTAGCAGGGTGGTAACGGGTGGGATTGTGAAAGAAGGGTTCGCTGGTTCAAATCTCCGACGATGTGTTTTTTTTTTTTTTTTTGAAGTCCATTATCTGTGCCATTGTATTTTAAATAGAAACGTTAAAGGTTTTGAAGGTATTTTGGTTTATTTTTTAATAATAATTAATGGAACTCCTTTCCGGGTAAAAGTACTTTATATTTTAAATAGAAACGTTAAAGGTTTTGAAGTTTTTTTTGTTTATTTTTGAATAATCAGCAATAAAACTCCTTTCCGGGTAAAATTAATTATATTTTTATTATTATTTATTATTATTTATTTCAACAAATCAAGCTACAAAGTAAAATGTACACTTAACATGTTGAAGAGAATCAGAGAGGGCATAGCCCCATAGCAAGAATGCCTGATTCCCTTCATTAAAACTAATTAAAATAACTTAGGCCTAATGTTATTTGAAAACAATGGATAAAATAGTCAATAAATTAACATAATGTTGTAGTATCAAAATATGGTAGGCCTCATGTAGTATACTGACATATAAAAACAATTTAACTAAAATATTCTTTTATTCTATTCTTGAAATTTGGAGCATCTTTGATTTCTAGAGGAATAGTATTCCATAAAGTAACAGAATATAAATAAATATATATATATAAATAAATATAAATAGAAACGTTAAAGGTTTTGTAGGTGTTTTTGTTATTTTCTGATAATAATTAATAAAACTCCTTTCCTGGTAAAAGTCCTTTATATTTTAAATAGAAACGTTAAGGTTTTGAAGTTTTTTTTATTTTATTTCCTCACGTCCGCTTTAATGAATATTATTTACCTAATATTATAATGTCCCGCTTTTAAAATTAATTAGGGTTAACTATTTCTTTGAACTGCGCGGCAGACATTATGTGATGCGCGCGCATCCGGAGACGTGGGTTAGCATGGTGCGCGCGCCACGCCAGACAGAGAGGGAAAAGGTAGAAATATACTCGCGCTGCGATCTAGTTGCAACAAACCTCAATCACGAGCAGTACTTAACAACAAGGACCGATAGATGGCGCTAACCACATATCACGCAGTAGTCGTTCGTTAGGCCTTGATGGGTGACCTATAAGGTCGATAAAAGTAGTTGGCGCGTCACGTGGTTGGGGGGCGTTGTCTTCCCCAAGAAACCCATTTTGCGTGATCAAAAGGGAATTTAAATAATTATAAATTTTTTATAAAAAATAAAATATAATAAAAAAATAAATAATAAAATAATAAAAATAATAATAAAAAAAATAATAATAATAAAATTTAAATAAAAAATAATAATAATAATAATATAATAATAATAATAAAAATAAAAAAATAATAATAATAATAATAATAATAATAATAAAAATAAAATAATAAAAATTTATGCATGTAATCAACAGTCACAACAAATAGCAGTTTCCTAAAGGTTGTTTGTGGTCCCGGTAGCTTAAATTGGTAGGCTATGGCACGTTCCGGGGGTTCGGGTTCAAACCCCCATGGGGGCAAACTTTTTCGACAATGCTATGAATCAAATAAAATTCAATTTTTTTTAAAAAATTTTTTTTTCAAAGACAAATACACGTTTAAAAAAAATAAAAACAATCATAATTACAATAATCATGTTTAGAGATCAGCTTGAGGTTTGAACATAGTTTGATGTAGTCATCGAAAAAGATGGTCAGGTTTTTGTCCTGAAACTGTATCTTCACAGGGATTTGTACTCCGTCGAATGGTTGTGATTTAGAACTTGACGGAGAATGGGATCATTGGTTGGGTTTTGCAGTAGGAGAGCATGGATGTGGTCCGAGAGAATGTGGCGCATTTCTGGGTAAAAAAATTCATGTTTCTCGTAGCTACCGCAAGGAGTGTTTCCTCAAAAATCTCTGCATACTTGGGTTGTTTTTGGAAGGCAGGAAAAACTTACGGAGAATGGATCATTTGGGTTTGGGGGTTTTTGCAGCAGGAGGCCGGATGTCTACGTGCGAGAGGGTGCTGTACCACGAACCGTGAAAGATGCCCTTTGTCTTGACCCGGGTAAATTTTTTTTCCAGGGAAGGTATTCCCCTCCCGATCCAAGGTAGTAATAATCTTTTTTCTCTCTCTTCGACGGGCGAAATTCTGTCAACGCAAACGATAACTTGCCACTCCTTTTTTCCCCGTTGATTTTCTTGTGCGACACGAAATCTGAAAGTTTGTTCTTTCCGGATTTTTTCACGTGATTTTTTTCCCCCAATTCCTCCTTTGTGTCCGATTTTCAATTTTTTCAATCCTTTAAAACGGTTATAAAGAATTGTATTTGTAAAATTTTTTTTTTTTGGGTTTGGGGGGGTTTTTTTGAAATGTTTTTTTTTTTGGGGTTTGTTTTTGTTTTGTTTGAATTTTGGGTTTTATCCCTTGTTTGGACGCGTTGAGGTATTCGCCCCCCACGACGTCGTGAAGCGCTCCCACTGGCACTTCTTAGCAAATATCCCCTTTGTACCGTACATAAACAGATATTTTACTATCTTTCTAATCGAATATTGTCTTATGCCGGCACTTTTCCCACATATATATTTCGAGACCATTGATAGTTTCGCTGACCATTTTTCCTCTTTGATGTAGCACATCTTTTACTAATACTAAGGCGCCAATACTTTTATTTTTTTGGGCCCCATCCCCCAAGACTCCCCGATATAAAGGCATCCACTGTGGTAGAGTATCCTTTGATTAAATCCCTTTAGCAGTTCCCGGTATTTTTCCTCTCACGTAGTTTTGCAAAATGAACGCATTGCGCCATTTCAAATGGAAAGCAACATCTATAATTTCACATTTTTTTAAAGATCATCTTTGAAAAGATATCAGGCCGAATTTGAGTTGTTATTGCTGAATTACGCCGTTTAACATTTACTGTGATTTTTGGGGGTTTTTTGGGAAGGCTGCTAAAAGACGTTTGTACTCATTATGGCGTTTTGCAATGCTCTGGAATGGGCAACAATGGTTTATGACATGTGGCAGAGTCTTTTTGCGGATATTTACACAATCGGCATGATTTAGACCCTCCCCCCCAGAATCGACTTCCATTAGAGGCATGACTTCAATCTGGCTCTTTTTTATAAACGCCAATCACAAAAAGGGTGTTTTTTCCCTGTAGCGACAAAATGGTTGCTTGATAACACTTTGTTGTAAGTATAAATACTTTCCCCTGGTCTTTTAGAAAATAACTTCTCCGATAGGAATCACGCACTGCTTGTTTCAGTGTCTTGGCAATAGCGGGAGTCGGGGGAAATCCGCAATGTCGGCATTTTTTGTGGCCGAAAAACTTTGATAATAGCTTGTCGGGAACATCATATGTCCATAAAAAGCCAACCCGGTTAAAAGTCGTCGTGACAGATTTCCTGTGTCCAGATGAAGTGATTGCCCCTTTATGCGCGATAATCTCCTTCCATAGACCCTAAGATATGGCAACATTTCATTATTGGGGAGCTGGGCCTATTTCTTTTTAACAACACTTCTATAGCGCCCACGCGATTTCTCGAAAAATGCATCTCTGCAAGTCAAAGTCGTACGGAGAGTAACTGCAAGTCACACTAGAATCCCCTATGGGCATAACCCCTGCTCCCTTCAGCATGGCCATGTAACAACTTCTGGACTAGCTCTTTGAGGAAGATTCATCCATTTTTTGGGCCAGAGACTTTTTTTCCAAGTCAAATGTCTGAAAAGGATTTTTCATTACCACCTCTCATAAGAATTCCCAGTTGAAAAAAGAAACGTTCGGACCGCATAACTTTCCCAGGGCGCTAACAAAGAACAGTTTTTTTGTGCTATTTCTCCATCTGTTGTATTTCGCAATAGGGTCTGTTTAACATTGTACCCCAGTGGCACCCAAGATGTCTGTAAGTTTCTCCATTTTTCAGTGTAACCATTATACCGGTTTGACACAAACTGTGTGTTTATGGTTTGTTTTTACGTAGTGTAATGACGCACATTTTTGGGGTTTAAAACCCTTTAATCACCCCAGGTAGAAAACATCATTAAAATCGGAAAAGAAAATGAAGTGCGCACTATCTTTACCTACAGAAACAAGGTCGTGGGCATAAGAAAGCACACTATATGTTGTCTACAGCTTTCCCCCATTTCAGCACTTACATATGTCACTGTTTAAAAATGGCTCCATTGAAAGGTTGAACAGGTTTGGGCTCAGGGGACAACCCTGCTTACCCCAGTTGTAAGGGAATGCTTTTGGTTCCCCATCACTAGTCTGTTTGCGGTGTACTTTTTACCATCATACATTCTGCAACGAGTGAGAAAATTTTGAGGAATACCAAATCGTTTAAGTGGCCCTGAAGTAAGCATGTGGCGGAAAACCAAAAGCGTTTGATGATCAAGCCATGCCATGCAAATTTCGAGTTTTTGCGTTGCAATGAAATTTTTGTTTGAAGCAAAAAGTATGTTCCAAAAACCTTCAATTTTAAGAAAAATTTTTGCTAGGTGAAATTATATTTTTGAAGGGCCCAAAAGGTCAACATCAGAAAATATCCCCAGTACAGCTTCTAGTTTGGGCCTAGGTTAGAGGTCCCAATTCGATAAATCTCCTTACTCCTTGGTTTGTAAATTTTAGGTCCGGGGGTAGTTTTTCCCTTTACTAGGGATTCGGCGTTTTTTAAGCACACATTAAAACGCAGCCACAATATACCCCCTTATCAAAAGTTGATATCGGCATATTTAATGTAGTCGGGGGAGGGGCAGTATTTTTCATTTTGATAATCGGGGCATCACTTCTTTTTTATGTTATAGAGCGGTAATTGACTCATTATTGATATTATTCCAGGATTTAAAGGTCGGGTACAATTCAGGAGGTTCCCCCATAATATCCTTGGTCCCTTAAAAAACGTTTCGGGAAATCATCTATTTTTTCCCTTATCAATCACAAAAGGGGGGACTCACCTCCATGACGAACTAAATGCAGTCTTTTTTGACGACCCATACAACTTTTGAATTTTAGTTGCATCTTCTGTAACATTCAAGGATCTTTTTTCTATATGGTCTGAATAAACTATTTATCGCCTTTGTGATAGCCCTGTCTTCTACCTCTGTGTCGGTTTCTAGTTAGTAGCACGCCGTGATTTCCAGCTCCTCCACGCATGTTCCCTCTAGTTCGTCTACCACGTCCCTTATAATCCCCGTTTTACTTTTTTTTTCTCTAACCCCTTTGTTTTTCCATTTAAATTAATGGTTTTTTTATTTCATTTGACAATAATTTTAGAACATTTTCAAATTCGTCCCATCCCCATCGAAAGTGCTCGCCCATACGGGGAATCCCGACAGAACTCCAAATGGTCTAGGGGCCAGGAGTTTGAAACCCTTCAAGTTTTTGGAGTAGTATTCTCTAGAGGCAAGGGAGAGTTGCTAAGGTTGACGTCGAGTTTCCCCGAGGTAAGGGTGCGACCCTTGTTTCTGTCGAGAGGGAGATAGTCTGATGGGAAAAACATTCTGATTAACTTTAAGGGAATAGGTGATAAAATTAATACCTTTGACACACTAGACAAAGACGTATTTCTGGTGTTTCCCTTCGATTCTTCTTTGGTAGTGGCCTTTTTAAGTTTTGGGCTTTAGGGTGTTTTTAAATCAGTCAACTGATAACAAGGGGGATACCCCTCACTAAGGGGGGAGGCGATTCAAAAACCCCGTGTTATCCGTAGGGACGAACATAGCGTGGAATTGTATTCTTGCCACGATTGCTTTATTTGTTTCCCTTTTTTTTTTCGGTTGTATTTTTGGGGTATTATACAGAAATTTTGTGGGAAAAAGTTTTGCTGGTGAAAAATTTTATCCATCGATTTAGTTCGTCCTAAGGTAGGACTTCTGAATGTAACAAAAATTATCATTACGTTTGACCCCTCAGTACAAATCTCTTTACTCATTACAGGATATTAGAATCAATTTATGTATCATTTTTTCTTGGGGGTTCAATACATTTATGTCATTAAAATTTAATTTTTAATATGTTTCCTGATCTTTGCAGCACTCATAGGTATATACCCAGGAGGTGTTAGTGGTGGTCCCTTTTTCATAGTAACACCCCCATTTTACCGGTGTTTTTTTATTGCTAATACTATACCTATAAACCCCTTTTTTGTGGCTAGTAAATAAAGGTGTTCCAATCCCCTTTTAATGGTGGTTATATTTCAAAACAAAACAAAGATTAGAATGGTTTTAACTGGTATCTTCAGCAACGATTAGTGGTATTGGGGTGATTTTGCTCCGAAAAAAATCGTGTGAAATGTGGGGTTTGTGAAGAGTAAACGTCGCTGAATCCGCCATTTTAGTCAATAGGCGTGTGAATATTTTCATTTTCGGTCTACACCCATTCAAACAAGCATCAGGTTGTGCAAAACCCCTTGTAGGCCCCTATACCTTTGATTTTTTCCGAGTCATTTTACCATGATGGGTCAAAAGACAATATGCCTTCAATTTATTGGAAGACTTCCTGACCCATACACACCACACGCAGTTTGAAATGGGCTATATCCCCCATAAGCATAGCTGTGTTGGTACGTATTTTCAGTATGTGTTTTTGGGGATGTGTAACAAAATAATTTTTGGGGAAGGTGAACGGGTTTTAATCCATTTGCTTTCATCATACACTTCTATATCGTTTTCCGTTCCACGTCGGCAGACATGTGCGTGAAACATTTTTATAATGTCGTGTCCGCTCGATGACTATAAAAATCATGAGGAGACGAGGTAGGCATATCTATATCTGCATTTATTAATACTTTGAAAGGTCGGAGGGCTGTCCTCTTTTCCTTAGAACTTCTTCTTTAATCCTTCTATTATTGGATTAAAAAATTTTTTTACTATAATTGCTCGCCTTTGGTTGCAATTCTTTTCTTGTTTCATTTTGACCTATGGAGGGGAAATTTCCACTTTAAATGCTTTATGCAGAATTTTCCTGATCCTTTAACTTTTAGTTCAAGTCAGTTAACTTATAAAACAACGCATAATATAAATGTTCATATTTTTGTCCATTTAATACGTTCCTTTGGTTTTCCAGTTTTGTGGTATTTAAAGAGTCATCTGTATACCTGTTCAGAAAACAAAACAAGGCGGCACTATTTTTATTTACTTGATATTCCAGGCACTTCTCACCCCAATTTTAAGAGCAAATTTTTTATAAAGGTGATCGTTCATCGACCCCGGGGGAGTTTTTTGTGAGTAAAGTATTTTATCAAAGAGTTAAATAAGCCATGCAATAAAAGGGTTTTTTTTACATTTTTAAAAAAAGAAAATATGAGTAAACTAAGTTAAAATGTCAAATAAAAACATAAATCATAATTGTACATACCTACTAACGATACCCCACTTTTAGCTGCACATTTCAAACACAAACATATAAAAAGTATCATTTTTTATAGCTTAGAAACCTAAAAAAAACTTCATTTTTGAAGGACATATTCTCAAGAGGTGATATGACTTCTGTCACAATAAAAATAATAAAATGAATAAAGATTTTTAAGCATAAGCCCGCTTTAAGGGCATAGGTTTTTGATTCTAGCAGTTGTCGAAAAAGTTTGCCCGACTGGGTCGAACCCAGAACCTCCCGGTTAACGTGCCATAGCTCTACCAATTGAGCACAATAATAATAATATATATATATATAATTAAAAAATATATTATATAATATATATATTATAATAAATATATTTTATATAAAAATATATTTTTTAAGTTATACTTACGGAAATAATCAGCTTTATTGGATGTTTAAAACAAATATTTAAATTAAAACTTAACGTTTCAGAAAAATAGGGATTTTTAAAAGAGTTGGATAAAAAAATAAAAACAAAACATCAGCAACACAAAAAAAATATAAACAAACTTTCCGCCTTACAAAGGCAAACCAAAAAGTGTACAAAAGCAAATAGGGCGTAAAAAGGAACAGTCTTCTGAAACGTTGAAGTTTTAATTAAATATTTTTTTTAAACATCCAAAAAAGCGTGATTTTCCGTAAAGTATAAAAACATAAACATGAATCACGAAACCTACAACAGAACAATATATATAATATATATATAATATATAATATGATATAGCTATAATAATTTAAAATAATAATAACAATAATAATAATAATAATAATAATAATAATAATAATAATAATAATAATAATAATAATACTAATAGTAATAAAAATATGCAATATAGCGAACGTGAAAAAATACACAAAAACCTACAAAACATTATACGTTTCTATTTAAAATAGAAAGGACTTTCATTTGAAAAGAAGTTTGATTGTTCATCCAACAACAAAAAAAAACTACAAAAACTTAAACGTTTCTATTTAAAATATAAAGTACTTTTACATGGAAAGGAGTTTTATTATAATTAAAAAATAAACAAAAATAACCTTCAACACCTTTAACGTTTCTTTTTAAAATATAAAGGACTTTCACCCGAAATGGGAGTTTTACATAAAGAAAAGATTGTAAAAAAAAATTACCAACACGGAGATTCGAACCGGGGAACCTTGGACAAAGAGTCTAACCCGCTACCATCCTGCCACACAGTGCCGTGAGACCGAGTCGCCTACAAACGTGTTGGGTGGTATGGACGATGGCCGCTGCAGCAGTCGGTAAGGCAGTCGAGTCACCCATCAAGGCCTAATCCGTCTTCCTATCACGCAGTGCTACAAGCTTATGAAAACATTATTAACTAAGTTAGGGGAGCGTGCAAGTGAGTTGGTCCAGACTCATTTTCAAAACTCCCGGAATAATTAGCTTATCACAGACTTCATTGCAACATGGCAACCAGTACCATACTTTCCATAAATTTATAGAACATCACAAAGTGCGACTTAATTAATTGTGTAATGCAGGATACTTATACCAAATTCTGATGACGTATTGGGACTAGATACACTTTTTAATGGATTCTTGCGAAATTCTACCAAGACCCCTCATCATACTCACCGAAAGTCTAAAAATAAACTTGACTGTCACTCTGACGTAACAGAAGCTTCTAGAACAATCGGAGCAGACGACAACAGAACCTACACAGCCACTGACAAGCACAGTTGTGTTGAACGGACGAGAAAAGGACGCCAAGCCAGGGACGCGTTCCGGGGGATCAAGGTACCGTTACATCTTTAATATAACACATAGGCCTACAATTACATTCTAAGGAACTCTTTCGATTGAGGCAAGGACTTGGACTCACAGGCATGATTCTCACCTGGACGTTTGAACACAATTTAGAACTTCTACACCTGGATTTGGCCTAGGCTAGGCCTAACCCTACTACAAACAAACTTCTACAAAGACAAAGCACGTAAGCCTAAGAGCAGATAATTGGTACGTAATAACGTTTTAATTGAACTTTTAATGCACTAACGAAGGCCTAAGGGCTATTAAACACTATCAACTGAACTTTTGAAGTAAAACGAAGGCTCTCATGCCTGATAACATTTTGAACTGAACTTAAAGCGAGGCTTTCATGCCATTTTTATAGGCCTAAAGGACCTGATATTTGTAACCTGTATTTCATTGTATAACTTGTAACCTGTATTCCATTGCATAACTTGCAGGCCTAACTTCACAGATCACTTAAAGTGACATTTGATTAGGCCTACCTTGTAGGCTAAGCCTACCAAAATAATTGTAATTTTGTTTGATTTTTGTGACACAATTAAATTGTCAACTTAATATTTCATCTCTAATTTATAGGCTATTATTCCTGTTTGATCACTCAATCTCTTGTACTCTACCGACTGCAGCCGCGGCAGCTTGTTAGTCATTTTTTGTATTTGTTTGTATTTAAGTGGGATATGCTTCAACACGAATCATCTCTGGCATTACGCAAGTTGCTGGACACAACTTTGGAATGTACCAGGTCACTGGCAGTTCTTGGGCAACCTGTCGAGCATTGGGATTCGGTGTGTTATATATATGTTATGAGGGCGCCATATGAATCATCACTCGATATTTAGATATAAGATTAACAGTACTTTATTAGAAATAGATACAATTACAATCACTAGGATGCTAGGCTACATGACATCGCTCCTTGCAAGTCAAGACGGGGAAAGACAGCAACTACAAACCCCACCGCCCCTCAGATCCCACGACACAGAGCTCCACTACACTGCAGTGCTCTAGGCGGTAGTTCAAATGTTCATACATCACACCCCTCCCTTCTGGGTTTTTTTTTTACAAGTATGATTTGAATTAAATTTATCAATTAGTAATTTTTAAAGATACATGATTTAATCAGAAAACAAAGTCTTTCAGATAGGCAGGTCTAGCACGAGGACGTGAGGATCCCCTTTGCTGGGGAGAATGACATGGAGTGGCAGAGGTTTCATTAGCCCTTCCTACTAGGGATGGTTCTGAAGGAGAATCAGGTTGGTTCACTGCCTCTTCATAGTCTTCTGTCGACCGCGAGTCTCGCCCCTCATTTGGTCTAGGTGTCGTTTCCAGGTCCGTCCATCATCTAGTTGCGTTTCGAATGTTCGTGGGCCGCCGACGTTGGTGACAGTTGCTGGCATCCACTTGTTTCCATCGGCATAGTCCGCACGAATACTGCTGCACCTTCTTTAAAAGTTCGCTCAGGTAGCTTCTGGTGTTCCCATTCTTCCCCCTGACGTTGGCGCATCTTTTTTGCTCAAGTCTGGTTTCAAAAGATCCAAGGCTGTCCGGATACGCCGACCCATTAGAAGTTCAGCAGGACTCTTGTTGGTCACCGTGCTCGGAGTGTTATGTTGATGTAGCAAGAATCTTGAGACCATGACTTGAATGTTCCCTTTGTTCATCTTCTTGAGGGCTTCCTTCACCGTCTGAACAGTTCTTTCAGCTTGTCCATTTGATGCAGGATGGAATGGTGGTACGGCAACATGCGTAATACCATTACTTCTTAGAAATTCCTTCATTTCAGCCGAGACAAACGCCGTTCCATTATCGGAAACCAATTTGTCTGGTAGCCCGTGCGTTGCGAAGATTCTTCGTAGATGATTTATTACTGCTAATGATGTTAAGTTTTTCATTATAACCACTTCTGTCCACTTGGAATAGGCGTCTACCAAAATGAGAAAAGTGTTCCCCATGAATGGACCCATGAAGTCGACGTGTAGTCTCGACCAAGGATTTGTCGGCCATTTCCAAGGACATGGAGGTGCTTTAGCTGGTTCATGTCGTTGTATTTGACAATTGTTGCATCTCTTGACATAGTTTTCAATGTCGTTGTCGATTCCCGGCCACCATACATACATATGCGCGAGAAAGTTTTTTTCATGACCACAATGCCTGGATGAGCCACATGCAACAATTTCAAAACCCGTTCACGTAGTTCTTCTGGTATAACGACTCTCGTTCCCCACAGCAAACACCCAAGATGAATCGATAATTCTTGACGTCGCCTGAAGTATGCTGTGAAATTGTCCTTGTTGAGGTCATGCGTCCATTTTGTAAGTACGCATTCAATGACCTTGCTCATCACCGGATCTTGCTTGGATACCTTTTCTATCTCGACCGCTGTGATCGGTGGTTTGTCCAATGCTTCCAAAAACAGTACTTCAATTGGTGCTGGAGTTTCGGTATCCGGGTGTTGTACCGGTAACCGGCTTAGTCCGTCGGCGTTACCTTTTGTTTACCCGGGCGATAAACAAGTTCGTACTCATAAGCGGACAGTAGAATGCTCCACCGTAGCATTCTTGGTGAAATTATCTGTGGAATTGATTTCCCAGGGTTGAACAATCCCAAGAGTGGTTGGTGATCTGTTACAATCCTAAATTTGCGACCATACAAGTATTGATGATAGTGTTTTACGCCATAGATTATGCTTAACGCCTCTCGATCTGTTTGAGAATAGTTACGCTCTGTACTTGTCAGTGTTCTTGACGCAAATGCAATTGGTTTTCCTTGATCTTGATTGTTGACATGAGACAAGACTGCTCCGATTCCCACCGGAGATGCATCACATGTTAGCTCGATTGGCTTGTCTTCATCATAATGAGTTAATACATCAGTGATTGTAATCTCTTTTTAGCTTCCAGGAAAGCGTTTTCCTCTTGTTCTTCCCACTTCCAAGAGCTGGCATCGTCTAGCAGTCTGTGAAGTGGTTCCAGAAGACATGCTCGGTTCTTCACGAACTTGTTGTAGAAGTTGTATAACCGGAGGAACGCTCGAAGTTCTGACTTGTTAGTTGGGTTCGGTGCTTGTACGATAGCATTCACCTTGTCTTGTGTTGGTCTAACCCCAGTGCTGTCAATTAGAAACCCAAGAAATTGTACTTGTTCAAGGTCAAATTGGCATTTTGATCTTTGCAAGCGCAGCCCCTTAGAGTCAATCCGCTTCAAGACTTCCCTCAACCGCTCGTCGTGTTCTTCTGCGTTTTCCCCGATACCAGGATATCGTCGAGAAATACCGCCACACCTGGTATGCCTGCTAACAATTTTTCCATTTTGCGTTGAAAAATCGCAGGTGCGCTCGATAGCCCGTACGGTAACCTCTTCATTTTAAATAACCCCTTTAAGGTGTTGATTGTCAGTGCAAGGCCTGCTGTCTCGTTTACAGACATTTGTTGATATGCTTGTGCAAGGTCCAGCTTGGAGAACTTCACACCACGGGCAATCGTAGCCAGGATATTGCTCGTTGTGGCAATGGATAAATGTCTGTTACTAGCGCTGGATTTACTGTGCTTCGGTAGTCACAACAAAATCCTTAAAGTTTTGTCTTTTTTCAAAACTGCCACAATCGGTGATGCCCATTCCGAATGGATCACCGGTTCTATACACCCGATTTCAGTCAACCTGTCCAGTTCCTTGTTAACCTTGTTTTGGATTTGAAAGAGTACTGGTCGTGCTCGTAAGAATTTAGGCGTAGTATTTTCCTTCAATGGTACAGCGATTTCGGGACCGGTGTAGGAGCCTAGTTCGTCGTTGAACACGGAGCTGAATCTTCTTCCCATTTAGGTCTAGGCCTCTGTGAGTCAACTTTGTTTATGCCACTGATGGAGATTCCCAGGCATTAAACCAGTTGCGGCCTATGAGACTGCTTTCCGCCCCTTTTACAACCACCAGTGGTAATTTATGACTTTTCCCTTGATGCACTACATCTATTATGGCTTCACCAACCACCGACAGCATTTCTTGTGACCATGTTTTTAGTCCTATGCCTGTCTGTTTAATGCTTGGTGTAGGCATAACTGACTGTGACAATAACTGGTTAAAAGTTATGTCATTGATTATTGAACATGCAGATCCAGAGTCTACTTCCATTGTATGCATGCAACCATTTAATTTTAGTGCTAGGCTAGGCTTGTCTATAGATGATGTGTACCTTAAAACATTGGCCTACCTGGTTGATTTCGTACAGCTGTTCTGACTGTTGTAGTTCAATTGCATGTGTACTTTGAATCCCCTTCCCTGCGTTTTGTTTGGAAGTCTTGCCGACTTGGTTTTTGTTTTTCTTTGACTGTTTGTCTTGATTCTGTTTTGTTAAACAAAACTCGCTCAAGGTGTCCCACCCTTTTGCAAAAATGACAAGTTTCGTTAGCAAACTTGCATGATTGTCCTTGATGATCATAACCGCACCGATAGCACGTTCCCTTCTGTGGTACCTTGTTGTGATGGACATCCTTGCCCTTCTTGTATGAAAGGGTGTTGATCTCCTTGCTAACTCCATTGTTGGCTGGAGCTCTCATTGCCATCATGTTGTTGTCTGCTGCCTCCGCTGCTACAGCCATTTGTAGGGCTTTTTCAAATGTTAGATCACTCATTTCCAATAGCCTACGTTGTAAGGCTTCGTTGCAAATGCCTACAACTAACTGATCTCGTAGTCTAGTGTTCAAATCTGCTGTAAAGTTACAGTTTTCTGTTAGTTTTCTGAGTTCTGACAGATACTGCGCGATTGTTTCCCCTCTCTTCTGGGTTCTGCGATGGAAGTTAAATCTCATCACTATTTCGGAGGGTTTTGGGTGAAGATGGTTCTTTATTGCCGTCGATAATAGAGCCAATGTCAATTCGTTAGGCCTTCTACGCGCCACGACCGACCTGATTAGTGTATAGGCGCGTTGTCCTACAACACTCAGAAGCACTGCCAGCTTCCTGGACTCTTCTTCAATGTTGTTGGCAATGTAGTAGAATTCCACCCTCTCCATATATTCCTCCCAGTTGTCGATTTCTGGTGAATTCGTCGATTTTCCCGACGGACGCCATGCTTGGCGCGTTTTTTGCCTAGCCTAGGCCTACTGTTTGCGTTGGCCTAGGGCCTTCAGATTTCCGAGATGGTACTTACTTTGCATTTCCCGTTCGTCGCCAGTGTTATGTATATGTTATGAGGGCGCCATATGAATCATCACTCGATATTTAGATATAAGATTAACAGTACTTTATTAGAAATAGATACAATTACAATCACTAGGATGCTAGGCTACATGACATCGCTCCTTGCAAGTCAAGACGGGGAAGACAGCAACTACTAACCCACCGCCCCTCAGATCCCACGACACAGAGCTCCACTACACTGCAGTGCTCTAGGCGGGTAGTTCAAATGTTCATACATCACACGGTGCTTGTTTTTCACACTTCTGATAAGTAAGATAGCGAGTCTCGACGTCAATGGGAGTTGTCACTCACATTCAAGGAGCCACCAACTTTCCAACAATTGTCTGAGTTCATTGAGCACCGTGCTCGAGCACTCGCTATATGTAGGCACTCTTAATCACAAGGGTCTCTCATCTAACAGTATCAAGCCATACAGCCACAAGCAGACGACTTCACATCTTAGTGTGTCCTAGAAGAGTCTGGCATACTTGAAATGTACAGGTAACCATTGGATACATAAATGCCCTGATTTTCTGAATGAAACTGTTTTCGAGCGTCATTCGTTTGTGAAAGACCATTCATTGAGTATTGTCTACGTTCAAACCATGCTTCAAGAGACTGCAAATCATCTACTTGTCACATGTGTCACAAACTTCACCACACATTATCTAGGTACCCGTTAGGGCGCCGCAGCCAAGCCGCGGTGCGGTACACACTCAGGCACCTTATACAGCAAGCAGAGTTGGGGTGATTTCGAGGTGTCACCCAGCCGTCATGAAACGTGATGTGAACTTGGAAACTATCAAAATCGAGGGGATTTAGGTGTCCGACAACACATGCCAAATTTGGTTGGGGTACGAGCATTCCTTCTTGGTGAAAAAATGACTTGAAACATGCTCAAAATCACTTTAAGGATGTTAGTTACTACTGGCTACTACTACTACTATCTTATTCGTCAGTTTCAATTGCCCAGCGATTCTGACCAAACGGGTGGGGCAACAACGTTCATATTTTACATGGACATTAAGGTAATATTGATGTAATTCCCTTTGAAAGAAAAAGTTAAAAAAAAAGTTGCTGGAAGGCTTCCAAATAAAGGTTTTAAAATAAGCCTTATACAGGCATACAATCAACAAGTAACTATAGTTACGTGACAATAATCGCCTACATTGTTTACAAAAAGCAAGTCTTTGGACCATTATATTTTTTCATTCTATTGTCTATTGGTTAAACCATAGCAATTAAATCGACTGATAAAATTATTATATTTTAACAAATAAATTTGCAATGAAACTTGAAAAAGTAATGAGATCCCACACATAACAAAAACTTGTAAAAATACAGCCAAACCTTACACACTCAAAAGAAATGAGATCTAAAAAAAGGGCCAAACCTCATCTACCCTTCCACATTTGCGCATTCTTAATTCATAAACGTACAGTGTCCCGTAACAACATCCTTGAAAAGCTTGGCAAAATAGAATTCGCATGACAATTACATTAAAATTAATTAGAAAAAAAGAATTTGGATTAACTATTACGTTTAAATTTATAGTTGAAAATTCTATTTTGCCAAGCTTTTCAATGATGTTGTTACGGGACACTTGTACGTTTATGAATTAAGAATGCGCAAATGTGGAAGGGTAGATGAGCTTGGCCCTTTTTTTTAGATCTCATTTATTTTGAGTGTGTAAGGTTTGGCTGTATTTTTACAAGTTTTTGTTATGTGTGGGTTACATTTCACTGAGCCAATATCAAATGGCCGACTATATATATATATTGCTATTATCTTTGTTTGTTCATTATTGCTTTGATTATGATACAATCAATGTATTTTCAATCATATTTTTCTGCCTAGATTGTCTGGCTGCTGCCCACTGGTAGAGCTTGCAACTTGAGTTAGGTGTCCTGTATCATTGCTGTGATCAGTTTTTGACTTGAACAATTTTAAATAATTATATATCTGATATAATTATATATTAGAGTCAAGATCTTTTGAACTAAATTGTTATCAAGATTTGAACACAAGAATGAAGATCGAACACAAAATTGAAGATTCGCGTTCGGTGATTTCTTCCACGAAATGTTGATTACTCCCTGATTTGTTGTTCATGATTTTTGGCAAACCTCATATTCGTTTGAGTGGAATCGTCTAATAAATCATTTTTTTTTCGTTTTTCTTTTTTTTTCTTTTTTTTTTCTTCTTTTTTTCCTTTCCTTTCCTTTCCTTTTTTTTCTTTTGTTTTTTCTTTCTTTCTTTCTTTTTTACCACTTGTTTATATTTGATTTATCAATTAATTGTATTTAATATCCTTTTTATTTGTAACCAAAATGGTTGTGTTTTATTGCACTAATGTTGTAATATTACTATTTCGAATATTTACTTAAATGTAGTTCATTGTTGTGTCTGCATCTATGTAATTAGATTTATTTAGTTGTCCTCCTTTGTAAATCAGTTTTTATAACTGAATAGGATAGACGTTAAAAATAAGAAATAAATAATAATTAAACAGGATGTTGTCTCAACTGAGTCTGCTGTCTCATCCCATTACTCAACTTAATCAGTTCATCCTACAGTGCTACTATCAACTGCTCCCATCAACGTGCGAGGCAAACAAGATGTTATTAGGCCTTACGAGCTCTTTTGGATTCTGCGTCAGAAGCTAGTTTTGTCACCGAAAACTGTGTTCAAAAACTTTGGTTACGAGGTCAGTCGACCCATGTGTGTGTATCACAGGTCTTGCTTCTAGTGGTATTGCCAAGTGTTGTGGTATGGTGGAATTGAATTTCACTTCGACATGGAAGAATGAAGAGATTTTTAGTGTGAATGCTTTGATTTTACCTAAGGTACCAGGATCTCTTCCTAGAAGTAGGGCCTAATGTCAAGATACAACGTTCCAGGATGTATAGATGTTCTCCTAGGAGCAGACGTGTACTCCATGCTCCTTCGTCCTGGTCGTTGTTCCGGTAACAGTGGTTCACCGATAGCTCTAGAGACTGCATTTGGATGGGTACTGTCAGGTCTCGTTAGCAGTGTTGTGCCAGATAACCAAAAATATTATCTAGATAAAGATAAGATACTCTTCCTAAAAAAGTATCTAGATACAGATAATAGATAATGGACATGAAATTGTATCTAGATAAAGATACATATACTGGCAATGTATCTAGATAATAGAAAATAGATACTTTTACAAAAAAAAATCGGCTTAAAGACCCAATTCAATTTTCCGTAATACGTTTCAGGGTTCTAGTCTAGGTCATGCCTTCTTTAATCAAAAGGAACAGGGAAGGATAGTTTGACTGAAATGTTTGGGATATTTTTTTTTAAATGAGCCTTTTTAAAGCTAAGTTTGCTATTCAAATATTAACGATATTGAACTTTCAGAAAGTTCATGTTTGTTAGCTTGTAGGCGAAATTTTGAAAAGTTCAAGTTAATCTAAAATATTACAATCTAATCTTACGTTCGTATTGAGTTATTTTAAAAGTTCAAATAAAAAATAACCTTTTCCCTGGTCAAGTTAAACGAAGACATTGCAAAGGGGAAGACAAACTTTTTGGATAAGCAAAGCGAAGACCAATAATTTCACTGACCCCCCAAAAAATTAGCTCGGGTGTTTTTTTGTTTGTTTTTCTGTCTGTTTGTTCGCTCTCTAACGGGCAAACGGCATATGCAATCTTGATGAAAATTGGAGGGAACCTTTGAAATCTCTGAACTTAGGCTTGCCTTGTTTTTGGGTACAATCAAAGAAATATTTCTCATGTATTGTTCTTTTACGATTTTTTTTCGATTTTTAATGCGATATTTTCGTGATATTTGGCTCGCGACTGGGCAAAGCAGCTACTCCGATCTTGATGAAACTTTATGGGAACGTTTGAAATCCTTACAGTTATATATATTATGATGTTAGGGACATTTAAAGAAACATTTTCACGTAGAAATTGTACTTTTACGATTTCTTCCAGATTTTTAATACGATATTTGATGTTTGGGACGATTCTGACCAAACGGATGGGGCTACAACGTTCATATTTTACTTGTACCTTAAGATTATAGTGATGTACTGCCTTTTAAAAGAAAAAGTTGGAAAATTGTCCAAAATTCATAGGAATAAAGGTTTTAATAAAAGCCTTTTATAGGTGTATAATTAACAAGTAATATCAAATGTATAACTATAGAAACTTAACAATAATCACGTCCAATGCCTACAGAAGCAAGTCTTTTGGCCTCGAGATATTTTGCATTCTATTGTTATCCCACGCATACTAAAAACTTACAAAAAGCTCATCTATCAAGCGACTAAAAAAACTTCGCGAAGCGGCCTAGTAATGCGACTTTAACAAAAACCACATGTGAAAAAGCTAACAGATTTAATTGCGATCTAGGTTTTGGCCAATCTAAATCTTCCCATTGAAAATCATGATAAAAAAACAAACACTATTTTAGATGACGCGTTAGCATTTATTGAAAGTGATTCTGATTTTTCGTATCTGTTATCTAATGTGAAGATTCAGATAATAGATAACCAGAAATATTATCTGAGATAAGATAATAGATACTTTGAAATACTATTGTTATCTAGATAAGATAATAGATAACACAATGTTATCTAGATGATTATCTAGATAACATTATCTAGATAACGGCACAACACTGCCCGTTAGTCAACAAGGTCCCAAGTCAGCTCTTACAACGTTGCACGTACACTCGTCGTACAGTGTGACTTGGGTAGCACTCTGCAAAGGTTTTGGAAATAAGAAGACATGCCTGCTGCTAATTTTTTCACATCCGAAGAGAAGCTTTGTGAACAACACTTCAAGAAGTCTCATAGGAGAGATGATTCAGGGAGATTTGTAGTACATCGTCCATTCCTTGACAACAGACCAGATTTAGGTTTATCTCGTAATCAGGCAATTCAACGACTTTGTTCCCTTGAGCGACGTCTAAAATACCAACCTGACAAAGAGCAGCAGAACGATCAATTAAATTTAACCAAGAGTGGCATTTTCGAGATAATTGTAAGCGTATGCAGGTGAGGTGACAATCGTCACGTTGCCGCGCCTTCAAATTCACTAAAACGCATTTCAGTATCAAACTACCCACGTGGCACGTCCGCTTTGTGTAGCCTAATTAGTAATTACTAATGCGACAGGTGCTGAGATAACATGCATCAATTTATTGCAATATTGCAATTTGTCCTTCCCGCGGACGACTGGTAAACTTACTACCGAGTTCCAAACACTGCCACTCTGAGCGCCCCTTGTCGGATGAAATTTTGTTCAATGTTTATAAACTAATTTCACTCATAGTTTGAAAACGGTGAAATATAACTAAAATTTAAAAAGCATTCATCTACAACAATTAAATGCAATTTTAACGTACATCCCTTTGAGTATTTTTTTTTCGGGAACAGAAACAATAGTTTATTTAATCAATAATGTCATTAATATTTTTTTATGGATTTAAATTGGAAATCGGAAAATATGTCGGTACGTTTAAATTACAATTTATACGTTTTTATATAAAAACGTTTAAATTTCGTTTCTGAATTGAAATTTGCTTTAAATATCGTTGAAATAGGCAAATTGGGGCATATGCTAATTAGAAGTGTATTACAATGATGTAAATATATTCTAGTAATAAATGTTAGGTACGATTGAAGCTGAAAATTTATGCCTTTAAAAAGTCCAAAATCGCTTTCATAGCTTTATGAGTTCCAAAGATATGGCTATTTTACTGCAAACCACGGCAAATAATGTTGCATTCCCCCTTGGGCCCTTCCCTTACCCCTTTAGACTAGAAGGCCCTAATGCTAGCGATATCCTGACCTAAAATTAAACATCTCTCGGATATCCCTTGGCAACTGTACAATCCACTTAAAGAGGGGCAAGATTCCAAAAAAAAAATTTTTGCCCGTGGTTGCCCGTTGTCCGTGGTAGAAACAAGAGCGAATTCTCTTTTAATTAAGCGAGCGAAGCGAGCGTTTCCATTTGACTCTGCCGGAAAAAATAGTCACTGGTTTTGTTTTGTTTTGTTTTTTTGTTTTTTTTTGTATGTCTCGCGATAACGTTCGAACGGAGGCTCGGATCGAGTTGAAATTTTCACCATCCGCAAGCTTTGTTCTCGATTGAATGCCATTAGTTTTGTGGCAAAATCGTTCAAAAAGTTAAAAAGTTACATTAAAGTTAATCGAAAGTTTTTTTTTCAAACTTCACGGCGACAAAATCTGAGATGGCCAAATCATTTAGAATGTCCGTCCGGTCACGAATATGTTAATTTTATTTTGATCCGATAAGTAGTGTAGATGGAAATAACATTAAATCAAAAGTAACGTTACAATGGCAACGCAAAGTCGCACGAGGTTCGCACTATCCACTGCCACCTAGAAGTAATCAAAATACTATCGAGGAAGCAGTGTATTATTTGTTACCAAATAGTTCAAATAGTTTTCCCAAAGAAATGATGTCAAGGTCCTCTAGATGGCGGTGGATTTTATCCGCAAAGTAAAGGTTTACCCAAATAGGCCTACCTTGAAAAAATAAATAATATTGGAAACATTGCCCCGTGGACAGTGAACGTCGCAAATTTTAAAATTTTAAAAAATTGCAATGTGGGTCTAGCTATAGCACGTGCTCGCTTATCAACGCGTCCAACTGAGCGTTTCCTAGTAATAATTAAACAATATTGGTAACTTTGCAGAGAGGGGTCCTTGATGAACCGTTCCACAGCGACCAACACGAGTATGTTGAGCCCCCCACGAATGACGAGCATGCGCACTGTCGTCAACTCAACGGGCACTCAGACCGCGGTGGAGGAAGAAACCTCACTCTGTCTCCTGGGGGAGTTTGCTCCGGAGCCGCCTGGGAGCAGCCGCCTCGCTTCCAGCTTCATACACCACTACAAGGAAGTCAGCTACTCGGCCAACACCATATGAACCATGTGACACTGTGTGTGCTCTCCTTGATTGGAAAAAGCTTTACGACATTGTGTAAATAAGCGGTCAAATTACAATTTGGTTCAAATGAGTTTCAAGTACGAAAATAAAATCAACGTTATAATACAATGTTAATATTATAATATAATCAATTTGTAATGCAATGCCAATACATTCCATATATTTCTAAGTTCTTAAGAATGTTTTCGATTTAAAGTCATTCTACCAGGCAGACACATGAAACCTATTGTTATTATAGAAAAAAAAAATAGCCAAAGGCGATGAGTGTGTTTCCGCGTGTGCATTGCTGCAAGAAAAGCATAATAAGGTAGTTAGTTCTAAGTAGTCAAAGGAACAAAACAAAATTTAATTAAAATTTAATTAATTGCAAGTTTGGTATGACAATAATATACATTATTATCCGCATACTACTTTCTCAATAACTTATGCACTGATAGTGGAGTAAAGATTACTAACTATAGTGCAAAATGTGATACCAGCATAAAAATTTGCAATAAAGTAGATTTTGTAATGAGAAATTTGAAAATAACTGGCTCCACGATGGGGTCCTACTATTTAACTAATAATTAATTAATTAATATTAATTGATTAATTATGTGACAAGAATTTCAAAGTAGCAATAAATTAGTCATGTTTGGTATTAATTAAGAGCATTTTTCACCTTTATAAAGAAAAAAAATACATTGAAAAAATATATTGAAATATACATAAGTTATAGTTGAAAATGTTGATTTTTCTGATTTTTTAGTTTTTGAACCAAAAGATCAACGATAAAGTAAAATTTCTCCTTACCAATAATATCACAGTGTTCACAAAAGAGCTGGTAACTATAATTAATGTATGATTTTTCAATTTTCAATAATAGTAATTACAATATATTTAACACAAATAACAATATGGCGTAAATATGTCTAACTATGGTATAAAATATGATACCAACTTAAAAATTTAGCAATCTTAAAGCTTTTGTAATGAGAAATTCGAAAATAACTGGCTCCAATCTTAATGTTTATTATTTAACTATTAATTGATTAATTAACATTAATTAGTTAATTTAGTCCTAAATTTTCAAAGTGAAGACCAATTTGTAGTGTTTGGTATCAATTATAAGCATTTTTTACCAACATTAAGAAAAAAAATACATTGAAAAAATATATTGAAATATATACATGTTATAGTTAAATATGTTGATTTTGTGATTTTTTAGTTTTTGAACCAAAAGATCAACTTTAAAGTAAAATTTCTTCTAACCAATGATATCACAGTGTTCACAAAAGAACTGGTTACTATTATTATTGTATCATTTTTCAATTTTCAATAATAGTAATTACAATATATTTTACACAAATTAACAAATTTTCTTAAATTGAAAACCCAAGTAGCACAAAGTGATGGCGATCTTATGGCGAGCTGTAACATCGCCATCAGTTGAGCTGATGGCCCATAAGCGGCGATGCGCTTACGGCCCGCTTATGGGGTTGGCCAGGCGCCCATAACTTTGCCATAAGCAACGCGCCGCTTATGGGCCATAAGCGGCCCACTGTAGCAAAACCATCAGTTTCGAAAATACTGTGCTGCATTTTTGTGACAACGGCCCGCTTATGGGCCATAGCCGGCGATACACAGTTTGCCATCAGTTCGCCGCTTATGGTCCACAGGCGGGCCGCTGTAGCAAATCCGACAGTTGCTTCACTTTTGTCACAGCGGGATGCTTACGGCCCGGCGGTGAGAATGTTTCGGGAACACTAGCACCATCTAGTAGAGACGCGAGAAAGTCACGCACACAGACGAAAATATTAACTGACAAAAGTTTAAAATTATATATCTTTACAATCGTGCTAGCATTTCAATTTCTGTGAACTGTGTGTAAGATAACAAATTCAAGTTACTACAGAGAGAGTTATTAGCCATAGATAAATTTTTATCGCCCATCGCCGTACTCGAACCCCAACCTGCTGCGCCTGCCTCTGGAACGCTGACCGCTTCACCACCGTGATCACTGCTAGAGGAGCGCGCCAGCTGCCTTATGAAGATGTACCCAGCGTGTATGCATTGTGGAACGTCTTGTTCAACATTTCGTACCTTGTTTACATGGAAACTAAATAAATGCCATCTCAGGTTGTTCATCAAACTAAAGATTCAATAATATATGTATTCAAATTGAGTTGTTTTAAGCGTAGGCTTACTCTTGTTCATATTTCAATTGACCAAAGAGAAATCAATCCCATATATCTAAATGGTATGAATTAAATTGACGGAAAGTGATAGGAGCTCAGTTTGGATTTGTATTTATTATTATTTTACCAGTCACACACGGGCAGACGGACAGACAGTAAAGTAATCGCTAAATTTAAGCCTCTCTCCCTACTTTGATATAGGCCTACCCCAAATATTCCCTATTGGCCATTTTGTTTGTAAAGCCAAAAAACAAAAAAACAGATATTAGTTTATCAATGATCATCTGATATTTTCAAAACTTACTATTTTTATTTTTGGGTTTAATAGTAACTAGTAAGCCTTTATATAGGCCTAGATGATTACAGATAAATTAATTACTTATACCCCGGACAAAATCCCTGCTCAAAATTTTTGGTTTGAAGGATGATTTTGTTTCTATTACTTAAAAAAATTTTTGTCGTTAATATCTTGCACTTATTTTAATATATTTCTTCCACCTATTCGTACCGGGCGGAAGAAAAAAATCGTAAGTGCAATTTTCCAAGTATGTCAGTTTGTAGACAAGAGTATGTGCTACAAATAGAAAAAAATCTGCCTTTCAACCAAAAAATTACAAGCAGGAATAATTATTATGTCTGGATAAACGTGTCAAAATTTTTACTGTAATCGTCTATAGGTACTGGTCGTACTGTCACCCAAAAATAAATAACTAATAGTTATGGCAATGTCATAATATTATGATCATATTATTGATAAACTAAGATTTAGTTAAATTTTAAATTTTAATTAAGCCGATTTATTTGCTGTAGTTCTACAAACATACAATATGACAATTATTTTTTTGTAATGAATATATTTCTATTTAAAGAGATTTTTCGTTTTCTTCCATCTGCGTCAAGTATGTGAAATTTGCACTACGAAACGGCAAGTGAAAAGGCATATTACAGATACATGACAGCATTATCGACAGCGGATTAATTCTGCATATTGCAATTAAATTAATGACCGTATTTATAAACAAGTTTGAAATTAATTTAAAAATTATGTCGATTGCATGCAATAATCAAAGTATTATTTTGGAAACCCTACGTGGAGTATTCGGTATCGAATGATATATAATAATATATTATCATAAAATTAATATTATCAAAAAATAAGTTAAATGATACTAAAATGATATACCTTGAAAGTGAGAGCGTCAATATTCCTTAAATCGACGAAGAAGAACGAGAATGATTAGCGTAACATGATGAAATTGACAATTAAATTATTCCTTTTAATCCATCCCTCAAATGTGTTTATATACTCTCATTAGATTCCCCTCGGTTGTGTGCTTATGGGCCCTAGGCGGGCCGCCTACTGTTCGCCCCTGCGGTTGTGTGCTTATGGGCCAGTAGGAGGGCCGCTACTGTTCGCCGCCTGTCGATTGTGTGCTTATGGGCCATAGGCGGGCCGCCTACTGTACGCCAAATGTCGGCTGTGTGCTTATGGGCATAGGCGGCCCATCACGCAAAACTTTGCCATCTCTTGCCGCTGATGGCCCATAAGCGCACACATTTTCTGTGTTACTTGGGGAAATTACAGAAACATGTTGTGTTGACGTAGCAAAATGCATCATTTGACTTGTTTATATCAATCTTAAAGATTTTGTAATAAGAATTTCGAAAATCACTGGCTCCAGGTTGAGTTTTGAGTATTAAGCGTCAACATTTCGCTATTATATAGTGGTATCTAGCACTATCATCACGCGGGGATTGTTGCATGTGCCAAACGAATACTTTAATTTCGCTTCACCCAAAGAAAAATAGCTCTGGTGCTTGTTGGTTGTTAGTGCTTGTTGGTGACAAATACTTTCATTTGATACCAAAAATTACAAATTTATCTTCACTTTAATATTTTTGGACACAATTAAGTAATTAATTTAATTAATCAATTCATAGTTAAATATTCAAAACTCAGTCTGGAGCCAGTGATTTTCGAAATTCTTATTACAAAATCTTTAAGATTGATATCAACAAGTCAAATGATGCATTTTGCTACGTCACACCACAATAACGTGTTTCTGTAACTTTTCAATTAAGAAAATTTGTTAATTTGTTTAAAATCTATTGTAAATACTATTATTGAAAATTGATCACTTATTAATTATAGTTACCAGCTCTTTTGTTAGCACTGTGTTATCATTGGTTAGAAGAAATTTTACTTTAAAGTTGATCTTTTGGTTCAAAAACTAAAAATCACAAAATCATCATACTTAACTATAACATAAATATATATTTCAATATATTTCAATATATTTTTTAATTGTATTTTTTTCTTAATGTTGGTGACAATTGCTTTCATTTGATACCAAACGTGACAAATTTACCTTCAATTAAATATTTTTGGACACAATTAAGTAATTAATTTGATTAATCAATTCATAGTTAAATACTCAAAACTAAACATGGAGCCAGTGATTTTCGAAATTCTTATTACAAAATCTTTAAGATTGATAACAACAAGTCAAATGATGCATTTTGCTACGTCACACAACATGTTTCTGTAACTTTTCAATTTAAGAAAATTTGTTAATTTGTGTAAAATATATTGTAATTACTATTATTGAAAATTGAAAAATGATACAATAATAATAGCAACCAGTTCTTTTGTGAACACTGTGATATCATTGGTAAGAAGAAATTTTACTTTAAAGTTGATCTTTTGGTTCAAAAACTAAAAAATAACAAAATCAACATATTTAACTATAACATGTATATATTTCAATATATTTTTTCAATGTATTTTTTTTCTTAATGTTGGTAAAAAATGCTTATAATTGATACCAAACACTACAAATTGGTCTTCACTTTGAAAATTTAGGACTAAATTAACTAATTAATGTTAATTAATCAATTAATAGTTAAATACTAAATACTCAGCTTGGAGCCAGTTATTTTCGAATTTCTCATTACAAAAGCTTTAAGATTGCTAAATTTTTAAGTTGGTATCATATTTTATACCATAGTTAGACATATTTACGCCATATTGTTATTTGTGTTAAATATATTGTAATTACTATTGTTGAAAATTGAAACATCATATATTAATTATAGTTACCAGCTCTTTTGTGAACACTGTGATATCATTGGTTAGGAGAAATTTTACTTTAACGTTGATCTTTTGGTTCAAAAACTAAAAAATCAGAGAAATCAACATTTTTAACTATAACTTATGTATATTTCAATATATTTTTTCAATGTATAATTTTTCTATATAAAGGTAAAAAATTCTCTTAATTAATACCAAACATGACAAATTTATTGCCACTTTGAAACTCGTGTCACATAATTAACCAATTAATATTAATTAATTAATTAATAGTTAAATAATAAGACCCCATCGTGGAGCCAGTTATTTTCAAATTTCTTATTAAAAAATCTACATAATTGCAAATTTTTATGCTGGTATCACATTTTGCTCTATAGTTGTGTTTTAGAAGACACCTTGATCCACTATGAGCAAAATAAGCAATGAGTGAATATACCTTTACTTTTTTTTACCTCTCCACTACATTAAGGTCAGGTTTTCCCTTTGGTTAGTTTTAAGCAAATCCGCTAGTTGGGCGCTACTGGTCAAAACTACGCGGGCGTTTGAATGTGGTTTGGTTGAAAGTGCCCCGTAAAGGTAGGCAACTTCTCACACGTCTGTGAATGGTAGGCTGCATCTCTTTAAGGGTTGCGGGGGCGGGGGGCGAGGGGCGAGTGGTTTAGAGCAAAAAAAGGGTCTTCTTCTCTGGTATTGAAGTATTGTCATAAAAGAATAACAAATTCTGGAAGAAGGGTCTGGCCATTATAAATATCTCTTTGTGTGCAAACTTTACAACAGACCAATTTAGTTTACAACCGTTATCATCCACACTGCTACCTTCATCAAATCTGTCAATCTAACAATCACTACGAATTTAAAAAAATTATTGAAAAGTTTACTTTTGTAAAGAAACAAAAAATTGATTCCTACAGCATTTATATATGTTAAATTGTATTGTGATATAAACGTTTCACTTGTAATGAGAGTGAGACACAATCTTGTGTCTCATTGAGGGATAATACACAACACATACTTGTAATTTACATTGTATTTTCTGAAAACACTGAACAGATTTCATTTGATTACGTATAGATAGTGTTTTTAGTCACATATGTATCAAGATCCTTTTTATAATAACAATGCACAATGAGTACTAATCATCCGAATTCTATACTTTGTACACGAAGCCAAAGTGGAAATGGAATTTATAATCATCATTGAACAATTGCGATTGAATCTTCTTCCTTTAATTGATAATGAAATGACACAACCGATTGATTTGGGAGATGGAAATGAGACAAGTAGCGATACCATTGGAAGACAGTGTTCGAGGTGACGACTGACGAGGAATGTATACAGGGTTTCTGTCCGACCATTGATTTTTTACATCCTTCTGTGAGTGGAGGAGACTTACAGATGGGTTCCCTAAATTTACCTTCAATTAAACGGGAAAACACAAGTCACGTCACGACAAGTCCACACTAAAAGCATTACGGTATAGGCATGGGCGCCGGCAGGAATTTTAGCAGGGGGGGGGCAACAACCACAATTTGTAGTTTCGTTGGGCAAGCACGGGGGGTTTGGGGGGCGGAGCCCCCCAACAATACGCCGCAGGCGAAATTTTTGAAAATCAGGTTTTTTGAATGCATTTGGTGGGTTTTTAGAAAAAAGTAGTGGGCTGAATACGATACCGAAATTATGTAATTTTTGTGGCAGTAGATACTAGAAAGTAAACAAAAAAACATTGTGTCTCAACTTTTATACTGGTTACTAAAATGGGTTATGAGTTGAAAATGAAACACACGTTTTAAAAATAAAGGCTATATTTTAATTTGCATAAAATTATAATGAATGTGACTGTTTGATCATATTTTCTTTTTTTACATAAACTTCAACTTGTAAGTTCTCTCCAGTTTGCAATGCAATGTGGAATAAAAATATAAAACATAAAAAACGTTCTTAGAGGTCTACATCGACTAATAATATACTAGCCTACAATCATAGAAACGATATCTTGTTACATTATTATTATTTATTTCAATAAATCATACACATAATATCACATAACATAAAATAAATGGAAAACGGGCGTGATTGACTACACCCAAAAAGGAAAATGCAAAATTTCAATGCATTACTGAGTAGCCTACAAACATAAAACAAATTTCTATTTAAATAGAGAATAAATTATTGTAGGCCTACCGTGTTCTGGGGGTCTATTTACTAAACTCAAAACGCCCATGCTAAGTTTCATCTAATTATCACTTGTGCCGCTAGTACCAACTTAAAATACCGCCAAATTCAAAGGCAGCACCGGCACCGCTAACTTTGATGAAATGGCAAAAAAAAAAACTAGCAACACTCCGCCTCCCGATCAGATCATTAAATATATTAATATTATTAATATAATTTTCAATTGAATTTCCCGGTTTCACGAATACACTAATTTATATGTAATAAACGCATATCGCCAGTTAAAATTTATTTTTCCTGAAATCCAGGGGGGGGCAAGCGCCTCCCCTTGCCCCCCCCCCCCCCTCCCGGCGCCCATGGGTATAGGCTACCTACAGCAACAAGATGTGTTTTGTGGTCGATTCTTATGTGTATGATTATATTTGGAAGGATGTTTTTACACACATAGAAATTTCCATATCATAATCACCATAATATTTTTCGATTGATTAGAACTTTGCCTTTCAAATTGTACCAGTTATCACAAATCCTCTCACCAAGAGCCCGAATGTGAGTTGATTGCAGTTAATATTGCACCAAAACCATTTATTTTTTTGTTTCGAATAAATTTTTTTCTAACGTGTTTTTGGAGTCAAATACTTCCTCTCAAGTGAATGGAAGTTGTAATCCCCTTGAAAAGAGTTTTTTCATACAAAAATTATAACCTTCTTTTGTATGCGATGGGGTTTTTCAACCGTAATGCATAAATATGGCGCGTTTATTGTCAACATTTGCACGTGAATATTACCTCCAATAAAAAATAATATTGTTTTTTTTACTAATCGGATTTAGAATCTACCCCCTCGGTCACACAGAACTTAATTACGTGATGTAATTTGATTTTACTTGACGCCTCAGATATGTTATAAATAAAATTAAAAAACGTACATCACTAACATAATCGTTCCAGACCCAACTTTCGCTTTTCCCATTCACTATTTTGGTGCAGATAAACAAACTCCTCCAGACAAGTGGATAATGCAATCAGGTGTCATAAAAATAATTCTAGTGTAGAACTGAAAATAACCAAAAATTTTAACAATTATAATAAGCGAGCGAAGCGTGCGCGTTTCGGCCGACGTCCGTCGACCTCTGCCGGAAAAAAAATAGTTTTCTGTTTATTTTTTTTTTTTTTTTTTGTAAATGTCCACCTCGCCATACACGTTTCGACGGAGGCTCGGATCCGAGTTTGGAAATTTTGACCATCCGCAGCTTCGTTCCTCGATTTGAATGCCATTTAGTTTTTTGTTGCAAAATCGTTTAAAAAGTTAAAAAAGTTACATAAAAGTTTAATCGAAAGTTTTTTATTCCAAACTAAACGGCGCAAAATCTGAGATGGCCAATCTTAGACATGTCAGTCCCGTCCGAATATATTAAATTTTATTTTTGAATCCGATTAGTAGTGTAATGGAAATTAATTATAACAAAGTAGTATTGCCCATGGCACGAAAAGACGCCGCGAGTTTCTAATGCCAACTGCCACCTAGAAAAGTTATCAAAATACTTCGAAGATTTTCCAAGGAGTCCAATGTCCTCCTATAGATGGCGGTTGGTTTTTATAAATCCACAAAGTAAAGATTTTAACACACGGTTTTTGCCAAATAACCTTGGCAATAAAAATAATTGATTGGACAACATGGCCTGTGGACAGCGAACGTTGCTAAATTTTTAAAATTTCAACAAATGTGCAATGTGGGTTCCTAGCCTATACACGTGGCTCGCTTATCAACGCGTCCAACTGAGTCGTTTTTTTTTCCTATTTTATTCAATTTCCTTACTATCAGGTATAAACTGGTAACCCTATGAAACAACACCATAACGTATTATAACTTATTATAACGTATGCGTCTTGGTTTTAAATACGTATATACTTTACTTTGTCATTAAACGTCCCTCTATGGCAATAAGCTTTAAAGCGTGTTTTTTAAATTACGGTTGTAAGACCTAATAAATTAAAGTATGATAATACCGTGTTTATTATAACGATTACATACGTAAATTATACGTAATAAAATAAAATTTTTTTTAAAAAATAAATAAAATAAATACGTATGATATACGTTTTATTAACGTTATTATAACGTTTTACATACTATTAATACGTAATAAATTACGTAATTTATCATAACGTAATAATACGTAAAAAATTTATCCATACCGTAATCAAATAGTTAAGTTAATCGATACCGTAAGTAAATACGTATTTATCATACGTAATAAATACGTATGATAAATACTAATAATAACATTAACCATACTTGTTTCATACCGTCCCACTAGCGCTATCTAAGTTGACATGCACAAAATGCTAACTAATCACAAAATTTTAATTAAAACAAAATTCTTTCTAGTCTAACGAAGTTTTGTTTGTCACCGAAGTCCCGAGATAAGGGTACACATTTGTTAATGTTAGATGAGATTGAGAATACACATGGTTAAATTTTATCGCCACACCCGGACTCGCACCCGGGAATACCTTTCCCTCCATATCGGGACAGCGCTATCCACTCGGCCACTGCAGCTGTGGCATGTACGTCCCCGCGGGGGTCCCTAACTTTAGAAGGTTGGAGCCCCCGCCGCGCCGAGTAGTCCTTTGGTGGGTGGGAGATGTCCCCATTGCTGGAACAAAAATGCGGCTTGCGTCTCTTGCAACAAATAAGAATCGATTTTTAAGTTTGAAACCAATAAGAATAAAACTGATTGGTCCCCGTTTGAAGAGATTTTTTACTTTGTGTTGTAACAAACTTACCTCCTTTCCGATTATTAATCCATAAATTAATTCGTCCCAAAACTCAGCGGGATGAAGTTATATTTTCAATTATAATCCTTGAATGACAAACAGTGGTGCAAGCAGAGGATTTATCTAGATTGGGTTTATTGGTTTTATTTGGTTTTTAGTTGGAAATCCAAGACAAATTAAATACTAACGGCAAGGCTTTCGTGAAACAGTCGCCAATTTACTTGCTTGGAGATTTCACATTACACTTCCATGGTTTGCTTTTATCTCGGCAATTGTATGACAACTAAATTGGTAAGCTCATTACGCCCAAATCCAATTTGTTTTTAGAGTCATCAGGGGAAAAATAACCGAGAAAACGCGCAATTCTTATTGTCCGTTTTGGAAATGCAGTGATAAAAAAAAAAACGATTGTTCCGAGATGAACACTAATCATTGAAATTAACCCACTTAGATCAAGTCGAAGTTTTAATTATTATTTAATAAATTCTTTTTATTTTTAATTTTTTTGTAAAGCAGTCACTCATAAAAAGTCCAACAATGGATTAAAAAAGAAATAAGAAAAATCAATATGTAATAATTGGGATCAATGAATGCGTCACAGCTTTTTTTAGTTATCTCAGACAACTTAGACTGACTTTATAACATTAAAACAATTCATTATTCAATTAGTATTTTAATAAACTATGAATTAATTGTAATATTTATGGCCGTATAAAAACCTTTTTAACGTTTTTGAATAAGTAAATAACGTTTACGGTAATACCAAGTTTTTTATACGTTTTTATGTAGTTGGTTTTTTCAATAACCCGAAAAGTAAAATTTTAAATACCCTAAATAACGTTTTATTAAAACGCTAATAAACACATTTTATTTGTAACGTTTAGGCAACCTAACAAATTTATACATATGAATTGGTGTATTTTAATAACGTATGAAATAAACGTATTCGTTTATTACTGTATTTAAAACGTTTTTTAAAACGTTACTGAATACCGTTTTATTTTTAACGTTAAGCGCCAATGCCAAATTATAACCGTAATGTAATTGGTATTTTAAATACCCATGAACAAACATTGATATTTTGTTTTTTATTATTTTAACCATTAAAAACGTTTATTAAAACGTTTTGTATTGAAATACCGTGTATTTTTAACGTTAAGATGTTTACCAAATTATAACCGTATGTTAATTGGTAATTTTAATAACCATACACAAAAGAAACGTTATATTAATAACCATTAAAAAACGTTATTCAACGTTATTTTTACATACCGTTTATTTTGACGTTGTTGTGGTTGTGTACCAATTTGTAATAGGGTGTTTTTGAATTTGGAAATTTTAAAATGTATAATTTCAAATACCATTTGGTACCCGGTATAATAACCGTGTTTAAAAACGTAATCGAGATACGGTATTTTAAATGTTTTTTGCATACGGTTTTTTCATACTTAATATTTTGGAAATTCCATAACCATAACGTTAAATACCATTCCATACCGTAATAAACCGTTTTTATAACGTATGTGTTTTTCATTGGTATACCTTTCTAGTGACTACCCGATCCGATCCGATGTGATACGACTACTTTTAATTGCATATATTAAAAAATAAGCAATGTCACATTTATGCTCTTTTCTTATAAACCCCGTTGAGGATTCGATCAAAAAATAATGAACACACACACACACAAAAATTTTAGACACTATCATGACATTATAGCCTGTTCAATACTCGCGATCAAAAATAACATACATAAGAAACCACAAATAAATGACACCAAATGATGTTATTACGGGCAGGTAGCAACTTGTGGGTAAAAATTCCCCCCCCCCCCCCCCCCAGCTACCCAACGCCTGCCAAAAACTCATTTCGATTCTGAAGGAAAGGTCTGCCCATTATAAATATATCTTTTGTGTGCAACAGCCAATTTCGTACCATTTAGGTGGTCCGCCACACTGCTCCTTCCCCAGTATGTCGATTTTCAACCTCACAATGTCAACAAGTTATATAATAATTATATTTGAATAAATTTTAATCCAAATCTTTTTTTGCAATGAACACACTTTAAATTTCTACAGCATGAATATTATTAAGCGAGCGTTTCCATTTGACTCTGCCGGAAAAAATAGTCACTGGTTTTGTTTGTTTTGTTCGTTTTCAATTCAATTCAATTCAAATGCGTTTTATTCAATTAGCAATTGCAAAAGCATTGCTCACTTAAAAATACATAGTTCATGTACAAGTCTTGAAACACGCTTTAACTAATTCTAAAACTACTTACAAAAAACCTGATATTTTACATATTTAATTCTACATGCAAAAATTCAATATTACATGGGTTTTTCATTTTACATTCAAAATAAAATTTACATATTTCATTATATATAATTATTTTTTGGGTGAGCGTAGCGGGGCGGTAGCGAGCGAAACGAAGATTCCATTTTCACTACACTGGAGAAAAAATCCGGAATGTTTTTTTTTTTTTTTCTTTTTGTATTTTTTGTGTCTGTTAACACATTTTCCCGGGTAAACCGATACTCCGATTGCGATGAAATTTCATGGGGCCTTCGAATCTCTGACTTAGAACTGCCACGTTTTGAGCGCAATCGGGAAAATTTTTCTCATAAAACGCAATTTTACTTTTTTTTTTTCGATTTTTTAAAACTTTTTTCGATTTTATAACACCTACATGCTTTAACCGATTGTAATGATTTTTTCACAAAACCTTAATTTTATGAATTAAGATTTTCATGCAAATTTGGAGCGTAATCGAAAAATTATTTCTCATGAAAATCGAATTTTACGTTTTTTTTCTTTTTTAAAATAATTCTTTGCTTATAACACCTATATGCTTTTATCCTATTGAAATAATTTTTTCACAGAACCTTAATTTTATAAATTCATATATTTGTGTAAAATTTGTGCGAAATCAAATAATTATTTCTTATGAAGTTTCAATATTACGATTTTTCCTTTTTTTAATTACAATTAATTAAAAAATTTAAATTTAATTTAAATTTTTCATTTAATTTAATTTAATTTAAAAAAATCTTCAACTTAGTATGACCTTTTTTCACAGAACACAGAAAATCCGCATAACACATGGCAGCTCAATGCACCAATTACGCTCATCCAACAACGCGGCGGGACTTAAGCGTTTTTCCTAGTAACAATAATATTTCCTCATCGTCCTCAATTTTTAGTTGTTTATCGTCAAAATTAAATTTGTAATACTTTATTCACAAGATATTTTCTTATTATTTAATTATTCATATGCCCTGTTTAAATACAATACAATAATTACAAAAATTTCTTCTCAGCGTTATATTTTTTCCCTCTTATCTTTTACCTCAAATTTTTAATACAATATTCACAAGAGAAGTCTTTACCATCTTGAAATTCTTTTATACTATGTGAAGTTACTACTCCTTCCTCTTAATTATGCAACAATTACAATAAATTAATTAGAGCAATTAATTATCTAAAAATGCAAATCTTGAATCAAAATCACAACAATAGCCAAAATCAACATACACAAACACAAACCTGTTTCTACTGCGCCCTGCCCTCAGCTTGCCAGTCGGTCTCTCACGAGATGTCCAAAGTAGAATAATCAACTAAACGAACTTACAGGCCTAGTGAATAGGATCAGTAGTTTTGCTAGCTACTCAAATCATTCAACGTCAATCAATATCCATTGATAGTTGTGGTATATTGTAAAATGTAAAGGATACACATTACACGTTCATAAAGAACTCACACGTTACCACAGGTTGTTTAAACAGGCTTTAACCTACCTATTCAGATCTGAGTTTGCTTAATTACCCCTGTGGGTATTCTTTCGTATTAATTAATAAAAAACATAAAAAAACTCAAAATATTACTTTCTAATTAATCTTGCCAAACATTTAGCGGCAATTACCAAAGTGTTAGTACTCATCTTTCATTATAATCCAATTTGTCAGGCGTGACTGTCCGTGTTTTACGTTGACACTCGATGTGGGAATATCGTCGTCCTTGAGGTGGAACGAAAATCAGGAATTCACTTATCCATTAATGTGTAACACCATCAAGTTGCACATTAATTAGAACTAACTCGAAGATCAAACACTTGTGGGGGGGCTCTTCTCTGTCGGCCACGTTTAATGGACCCTCCATCCTGCCTCTTGGGACATCGCCCATAGTATTGTTGCCCTCTGGTACCATCACTTATGTCTCGATATGTTGCCGATTAGAATGTCCGTTTTATCGCGATTTATTAACGTTTTTGACTTAGCGGAACCATGTCACGCTTTGGTCCTAATTAATTTGTATCGCGAATCACATCCGCGTGATTGGCACTCACTTCCCCGATAAGTGGACTCTCAGATTAGCCGGACGATTCGCGACGTGATTGCTTGGTGAGAATCCAACGACTGCCGTGTTTTTGGGTCCTCTCTCGCGATTTCAAAACACCTACCGTCGGGTCACTAAGAAGGTTCTCGGTTGCATTTTAGTCTTCACCCCTTTGGTTTTGAGTCAGCTGTGACTTCTCTTAGATTTGTCACACTTTCTTCTAGAACGTTCCATGCGTCGAGGTCCTGCATCAACCCCTGAGGCACGTTTTCCTTCTGGATGGTTCTTCCACTTATCTCAGTCGCTGAGGCGTCCCTAATCCGATGATAAACTAATACTTTTTCGCTATTTGGTTAATTGCTCTAAAGTGTTCGTACATTTCGTTATCAACTACTCGTCATTTCACTTAACTTGCACGAGCACCTGTTTTGAGTTACTTCTCAAGTCTCTACGCCCTGTTTAGGCAAAGTTATTCACTTCATTGCTCCATATGCAAATACCACTAATTGCTGAGAATAATATTGACATTTGATCATCCCAATATGATCCTTGTGGCCTATCACACCACCTTGGCTAGTTATTAGCCTCTTCACAAAATTAATTACCAGAGTAATTAATTAAAACATATTAACTACATATTAATCAGCTTGTTTAATCTATGAATTTACATAATTAGATAGGAGGGGACAATTCTGCTAAAACTATAAAATCCAAAAAAATTAGATATTGTTTAACGTTTATTTTAAATTTGTCTCTATTTATGTTGAGGTCTTTTAATTTAGTTGGTAAATTGTTAAAAAGAATAACACCAGCTTTAACTGGGTCTCTGTTTGATAGGTTGAGTCTGTGTTGGGTTTGGTGTAAATTACTGTTAAATCTTGTATTCTGGTTATGTATAAAACTGTTTCGGGTAAAATGAGATGGATTATCTTTGACAAATGTAAGAATTTAGAGAATGTATAAGCAAGGTACGGTTAATATATTCAGCTGCACAAAAAGTTTTCTGCAAGATAATCTATAACTTTTCCGACCTAAAATTCTGACAGCCTTTTTTGCCATTTCAATATGTCTTGAGCAAATGTAGACCCACCCCAAATTAATATACCATATAGTACAATAGATTGTACGTTTGCCTGCAAAAAATGCTATTCTGTAGATAGGGTAACTCACTTGATGTGACAGTTCTTTAAGTGCATAACATGATGATCTCAAACGTTTGCCTAGTTTATGAATGTGTTCTTCCCAATTTAGTCTATAATCAATATTAATCCCGAGTAAACGACAGTGTTCTACAGTATTTAATGTACACTGATTGTAATTAATTAAGCAAGCGAAGCGAGCGTTTCCATTTGACTCTGCCGGAAAAAATAGTCACTGGTTTTGTTTTGTTTTGTTTTGTTTTTTTGTTTTTTTTTGTATGTCTCGCGATAACGTTCGAACGGAGGCTCGGATCGAGTTAAAATTTTCACCATCCGCAAGCTTTGTTCTCGATTGAATGCCATTAGTTTTGTGGCAAAATCGTTCAAAAGTTAAAAAGTTACATTAAAGTTAATCGAAGTTTTTTTTTCAAACTTCCGGCGACAAAATCTGAGATGGCCAAATCATTTAGAATGTCCGTCCGGTCACGAATATGTTAAATTTATTTTGATCCGATAAGTAGTGAGATGGAAATTACATTTTAACAAAAGTAACGGTTACCATGGCAACGGAAAGTCGTGCAGCTTTTTTGGCTCATGATAGCGGTCGAACGAGGCTCGGATTGAGTTGAAATTTTCACCATCCGCAAGCTTTGTTCTCGATTGAATGCCATTAGTTTTGTGGCAAAATCGTTCAAAAGTTAAAAAGTTACATTAAAGTTAATCGAAAGTTTTTTTTTTCAAACTCAACGGCGACAAAATCTGAGATAGCCAAATCATTTAGAATGTCCGTTCGGTCGCGAATATGTAATTTTATTTTGATCCGATAAGTAGTGTAGATGGAAATTACATTATAACAAAAGTACGTTTGCCATGGCAACGAAAGGCGCGCGAAGTTTCTAATGCACTGCCACCTAGAAGTAATCAAAATACTTTCGATGAAGCAATCTATTAATTGTCACAAGAGTTTAAAAAGTTTTCCCAAGGAGTCAAGGTCCTCTAGATGGCGGTGGATTTTAAGTAAAGATTTAAACACGGGTTTACCCAAATACCTTGGCAATAATAAATAATACTGGAAACGCGAACGTCGTAAATTTTAAAATTTAAAAAAATGTGCAATGTGGGTCTAGCTATAGCACGTGCTCGCTTATCAACGCGTCCAACTATGCGTTTCCTAGTTTTTATTTCATTAAGTTTTCCTTTAGTTTGAAATCTCATTAGGTTGGTTTATTCAATTGGTTTCCATTGGGATTACCATTTTTGTGTATGTCTCGCCATAACGTTCGAACGAAGGCTCGGATCGAGTTGAAATTTTGACCATCCGCAAGCTTTGTTCCCGATTGAATGCCATTAGTTTTGTGGCAAAATCGTTCAAAAAGTTTAAAAGTTACATTAAAGTTAATCGAATGTTTTTTTTTAAACTAAACGGCGACAAAATCTGAGATGGCCAAATCATTTAGAATGTCCGTCCGGTCACGAATATGTTGATTTAATTTTGATCCGATAAGTAGTGTAGATGGAAATTACATTATAACAAAAGTACGTTTACCATGGCAACGAAAATTTGCACGAGGTTCTCACTATGCACTGCCACCTAGAAGTAATCAAAATACTATCGAGGAAGCAGTGTATTATTTGTTACGTTTTCCCAAAGAAATGATGTCAAGGTTCTCTAGATGGCGGTGGATTTTGTCCACAAATTAAAGGTTTACCCAAATAGGCTTACCTTGGCAATAATAAATAATATTGGAAACATGGCCCCCCATGGACAGCGAACGCCGCAAATTTTACCATTTTAATAAACTGCAATGTGGGTCTAGCTATAGCATGTGCTCGCTTATCAACGCGTCCAACAGAGCGTTTCCTAGTAGTAAATAATTGTAAGTAAAAGAAATGTAGGGCAAATTCAATTTGTGTGCGTGTGTGTTTACATATTTGCTACAGAAAATAAAGTGTAATTTTACTCAATTACACCTGTCCAGTGTCCACGTTATGTACCCAATAAATCGAACTACAATTCGAAACTACATAAAGTATTGTCGTAGTACTGGTACAGCAGTTTTAATTATTTTCACAAGCTATTTTAAAGAACTGAATTCAGAACCTTGGGACTCGACAAAGCAATAATCCGAGCCAGTTCTAGGAACCAAGATGGATTTTGTTTTCATGTTGCAATGTGTGAAAGGGACCTGAGTAGACCTCCCCTTCCAAACACATTCGAAGTAGGCCATCTACAAGGATTCAGTGAATGTGAATTTGGGGGTTTGCTTTTAGCGTGCTTACTTTCTTTATGTTTTGGCAATTTGCACCATGCCAGTGCCATGCTAATGGCCACCGGCCATAGCATATGCGTTGCACGCTCTTATAGCTTAAAAATACAACACACGAGCAAATATATGCATAAAATAAAATAATACACAAATTATACAAAACCAGTGCAATATTTCAATAATTTATCCAATTGCTATCAATGACACTAAGGAATATTATAGCCCATCCATTACGGAAGGCGATAAAAATAATATACTCATACACATAAAACAGTATACTCAATGATAAAATCAATGACACTCCCATGTCAGCACAGCATAGCACATCAATAAATCTATGAATAATGATTTTCTGCAATTATTATCTTATGACCGACTTACGTATTCGTATTATTTCAGGGGATGAGGACACAAAATCGCTTATAACCGGCTTTATAACATTTACTTTTGTTAAAATTGTTACTACTTGCAATTGGCAAATATGATTGTGTGAAGGATAATAATAATAAAATAATATATTTTCGCATCGGAAACGCCGGACTCGGCTTCGGCTATGATGCTAGGGAGTCGGACAACAACCGTAGGCCTACTGTTATTTTTACCAGGGATTCTGTCGACAAGTCTAGAACCCAACAAATCTCTGCCTCACACAGCCCTCAGCCCCCAGACCCTAAACTCATCAATAAACGTATTTCTGAATTCTGAGAATCGCCTTCAAAGGGTATTTTCTATATTATTATCTATACTATGCACCCATCACAACAACCTTGTGCAAAAAAACAAATACCATCTCTAAACTAAAAGTAGAGTTGATAAGCGTTATCTCGGTTTTAACTAGGAAAAAAAAAAGTCCCGCCGCGTTGTTGGATGAGCGTAATTGGTGCATTGAGCTGCCATGTGTTATGCGGATTTTCTGTTGTTCTGTGAAAAAATCATTACTAAGTTGAAGATTTTTTTTAAATTTTAAATTAAATTAAATGGAAAATTAAACTAAATTTTAAATTTTTTTAATTAATTGTAATTTAAAAAAGGAAAAAATCGTAATATTGAAATTTTCATAAGAAATAATTATTCAATTGCGCACAATTTTACACAAATATATGAATTTTAAAAAATTTAAAGGGTTCTGTGAAAAAATTATTACAATAGGATAAAGCATATAGGTTTTTATAAGTCAAAGAATTGTTTTAAAAAGAAAAAAAACGTAAAATTTCGATTTTCATGAGAAATTTTTTTGATTGCGCTCAAATTTCACACGAATACATAAATTCATAAAATTAAGGTTCTTGAAAAAATCATTAAAATCGGACAAAGCATGTAGGTGGTTATAAGCTGAAGAAATTTTTTAAAAATCGAAAAAAATCGTAAAATTGCGATTTTCATGAGAAATAATTTTTCGATTGCGCTCAAAAACGTGGCAGTTCTTCGTTCAGAGATTTCGAAGGCCTCTATAAAATTTCATCGCAATTGGAGGATCGGTTTAGCCGGAATCGTGTTAACAGACACACAAAAATACAGAAAAAAAAAAAAAACATTCCGGATTTTTTTCTCCAGTGTAGTGAAATGGAATCTTCGCTTCGCTCGCTACGCTCGCTACGCTCATCCAATAAATTCATTGTCTTATTTTTCTAAGCATTTTAGTTTTTTTTTTTGCAAAGTGTTTATCCTCATATTTAAGGAAATATCCGATTGGTTTTTAAATTTGTTTTGCAATTTCTCTTAGAATTGAGCTACAATTTTGATTGAAAAACATTTTAGGCCTTGTTTTGACTTGATGAATTGAATAACTATATATATAATCACTAAATGATAAAAATTACACGATTTAACTATCACTTATACAAGAATGCCCCAGCTTCAAGCCATTCCTTTCAGGTCCTTTCACAGGTCGTAAAATCGCTCTATTGTATTCGTCATGCATCTCTCCATCCTTTCTTCAAGTCAAATACTTTTGGAAAGGGTTGGGTTGTTGTCATTTGTAAAAGGTTCGCAGACTGTATAAATTAATGTATAGTGCAAAACTCAATCACTGCCAGTAAATGTAACTAATATTATTTCAATCTTATCACTTAATTGATGAGTCGAGTCAAAATTATACTACACACACACTGTCTAGTCTGCATTTTCCGGTTATTTGAGTTTTTGAGAGGCGATTTTAGCTTTAGTTTCATTTCATGGATTCTCATCTGAGTGCCTACTGGTTATACACTGTTGAGACTTGAGAGTATGTCTCAAATGATAATCATTACGAACTTCAAAATGCATCGTGGATTATTTCTAGTTTAAATTTAACCACGAGTGGCATTTTCGAGATAATTGTAAGCGTATGCAGGTGAGGTGACTATCGTCAGATTGCCGCGCCTTCAAATTCACTAATACGCATTTCAGTATCGAACTACTCACGTGGCACGTCCACATAGTGTAATTAGTAATTTGATATAATATGTGGCAGGTAGGCTGAGGAGACATGCATCAATTTGTTTCATAGTTGCATTTTGTCCTTCCCGCGGACGACTGGTAAACTTACTACCGAGTTCCAAACACTGCCACTCTGAGCGCTCCTTGTCGGACGAAATTTTTGTTCAATATTTATAAACTAATTTCACTGATAGTTTGAAAACGGTGAAAGATATCTTAAAAATTTAAAAAGCATTAAACTACAACAACTAAATGCAATTTCAATGTACAGCTCCTTTAGTAATTTTTTTTTAGGGACAGAAACAAAAGGTAATTTAATCAAATGTCATTGATAATTTTTTTAATGGACTTCAATTGGAAATCGGATAATATATCGTTACGTTGAAATCACAATTTATGCATTTTATATTACAACGTTCGAATTTAGTTTCTGAATTGATATTTGCTCTAAATATCGCTGAAATAGTCAATTGTGCAGATGCTTATTAAAAGTGCATTATAATGATGTTATTACAGATTTTAGTAATTAATGTTAGGTACGATTTAAGCTAAACATGTTATGCTTACTAAAAAGTCCAAAATCGCCTTCATAGCTTTATTTATTCCGAAGATATGGCTATTTTACTGCAAACCATGGCAAAGAATGTTGCATTCCCCCTTACTCCTCTAGAGGGCCCTAGTGCTAGCGATATCCTAACCTTAAGGACTTCATTCTGAATACGTAAATCATAATTTTTTATTATTTGGATAAGATTTTAATTTATAAAAGTAAGCTGCAAGTTGCATAATGGCGGGGAAAACGAGCCACTACGTCACTATATGGTATTGTTGCGAATCAGACAATGAGGTAATGTCCACACTGTGTATTATGTATTATAGTAGGCGGTAGTTTATTCATAAGAGGCTTGGGTGCGATTTAAATACCACTCCGATCGTGCCATGTGCAGTACTTTCGTACTTTTCAAACTACGGACAGGGAAATCATTATATTTTCATTCTGTTTTTTCCTCCGATAGATAACTTAATTCTTATTTCTCGTACATAGCCCTTTTGTTCATTTAAGTCAAAACATTTCCCCCACGAGTCCTCAAAGTCCATAGAAAATGTTCATTTCCGGTCAAAGTTTACTGCCCTTGTTTGACCAAAGAGGAGCCAATTTGCGAAATCAGGCTATGTACGTAGAATAACAGTTCATTTCTGAGTAAAATAAAAAAAAATTATTGAAATCGGACGAAAAATGTAGACGTATTTTTGAAAAGTACGAACGCCTTGCAAAGCACACTTTGGCTCGTTTGGTGGCGCTCTCTTGTGAAATTCGATCGTGTCTACTTCGAAGCAAGTATAGGGGAGGTAATGTGGGCTGGATCTGGACACCGGATGATCTTGTCATCAGATCATGGACTTATAATAGTAACTGGATCAGATTTCATAAACACAATCTGCTATTTTGATGTTTGCTTGCAGCTTTTTACATCGTTGTAAGAATTCTATAATATTCTCTACCAGAAATTAATGATGGAGATTATTGTTGTTCAACGTCACTTTTATTGACATCATGCTATTCGGACTATTAAGTGGTGATAGACGAGAGTGAAGAACAATTACAGATAATCTATGCCTTGTGCGGGAATCGAATCCGCGTCCTGCTAGTGTAATTCGCCAGCGTCCCTATGTGCGAGACTGCGACCGCGGACGACATCAGAATTTGAGACTGCCTAAATAATATGTATATCGCGTTTTTTAATTAGTAGATTAAAATTTTGGTTCTCCGCAATGCAAGGTTTGTAGTTCTCCCATTCAACCAATCTACATAATACCCGCGTTGAAAGAACTAAGCAAATATTGTTCACGATTAGTCTATGTAATTATATTATATAGTACCAAACCGAACCTTTTTATTCTGTTTTTTAGATATCGTGTAGTGTTCTTTCAGCACGATAAAGAAAAAAAACATCTTTTTGCTAACGCACGGTAGTCGGGCCTTTCGACCGGTCACACCCATAAATAAATACATTTTTTGTAGGATGCCCGCTGTAGGATATACACATGAGATTTAACCGGGTGACCCTCTGGGGGACTAACTAGGTATTTTGCGGATAGGATAATTAAAATAATCCGAGGACTATTCAATCCCTTGCATTCGCATTAGCGACTGAGGAAAAGCTCGTAAAAAACCTTCATTCAGGATTGCCGGTCTCGACGGGATTCGAACCCGGGGTCATATCCATAGGACAGACATCACCCATGCACTACGTAATGATTGAATTATTATTACAAAAAATTTCATTTTATTGCTCTGGGGGCAAGCAAGTCTGCCAAGTAATGTTTGTGGCTTGTTGGTCCAAAGGATAGCGTCCCTGCTTCCATAGCAGAAGGTCGCTGGTTCGATTCCCGACTTGAATCAACATGCGAAAACGAATTATGAAAACAGCTGATTGTTGTAAACAAAGTGACGTTTGTCACGGGAAAAGTTCCATGTAGCACGTGGTCGTAGATGATCACAATATCATGAAAGTAGCTGATCGTTGTAAACAAAGTGACGTTTTGTTTGTCACGGGAAAAGTTCCATGTAGCACGTGGTCGCAGATCAGATGACGTTTACACTTGACAATCGGGCCCTATCAGGCCAACACGGCCTTCCGCGTCACACACACGCACACACACCTCCTATTCTCAAGCTCGACACGACCTCTCTGCTGGTTGCCTCTCACATCTCGGTGTCCTGCGGACAACCCTCCCTACTATACACCCCTCCCTCATGACTGTTAGTCGGTTCAAGGTAAGAGCCCCCTGGGAAACCCTGTTTATGTTGTTTCTATTTACCCCTGCCTGTCGTGTCCTTGGTTTAAGTCACTTCTCTACTTTTGAACTGAGTAAACTTTGTTCTGGAAGCTTCTCCCAAACCCTCATACGATGAAGACGTAGCAGGATAGCACGTAGGCCATGGTGCCTGGAGCATTATTTCCGCGTTCATCCGTGCTCCCTAACGCCCATGATAATCTGTTACAATGATAATTTTGTCCCCAAAAAAACCCAACTTAAAACGTGAATAACTTTTGTTAAACAATATCAAAATCAATTAACTAAGCGGCTATCTCTTAGTTCTCCTCATGGCTTCCTATTTATATACTTTAAATTAACTAAATACTCCGTTACTGACCATAATGAGATTAATTACTAATTATTCCCTTCCCCTTGCTTCTGTCATTACTATCCTTTAATTAGTAATTTTTAATAACAGTGTTGATGACCGTTGAACATTGTTGATACTTAAATACAGGTTTTTACTAATATTAAGAAGTTCATATGCAAATTCACTTGATTTGCATACTAAAATCTCGTATTATTTGAAAATTTGAATACGGCAGGGCATGGATGTTACATATGCATACACAAGAAATTTAAAATATTCTTCGTTCGTACCAAATCATTATTCTGTCATTGTTTTCGTTTTACTTGCTTCATTAGTTATTTCAATGTCTATTTCTTTCTTACTTGCTACATTGTTCACTTGCACTGAGTTTGTGAATGACGAACTATTAATGAAACTAACTTTTTTTCATGACCGGATTCAATTTGTACTGTTTATACGATATCACGGAACGATTCACACAAAAACTCGTGTCGACGCGTTGTTCCATAGAATTTTTGGGAGTTCAATGCTGAGTCGCGCGTCTATAGGCACCGAGCTTCATAATATGACACCGGGCCGACTTAGCTAACCTTTCCCCTCTCTGTCTAGCGTGGCGCGCGCACCATGCTAACCCGTCTCAGTATGCGCGCGCATCACAATAATGTCCCGCCCCTCAGTTCAAAGAAATAGTTAACCTTATTGACTGAGGAATAAAATAAAAAAACCTTCAAAAACCCTTTAAAGTTTCTAATTAAAATATAAATTACTTTTACCCGGAAAGTAGTTCTATTAAAATATTATTTAAAAATAAACAAAAAATACCTTCTAAATCTTTAACATTTTTTATTAAAAAAAAAAAACATTGTTGGGGGTTTGAACCAGCGCAGAAACGAACCCTACCTTAGCAATCCCTCTGTTACCACCCTGCTACGGCGCACTGTTTACGTTGTCCGCCTATAAACGTATATAGTGGCATCGCAAGCGAGCCGTGAGCGCGCGGTGGTGGGGAAGGTTAGCAAGTCGGCCTTTAGATTCAACCGAGCGTTTTATACAACTAGCGCCTCCGTGGACAAATCCGGAACAACTTGACTGAATGATCGTCTTCCTTGCGCACTTTCCCATGCTATTAGCTCACGTGTCAGAGTGAATTATTTTAGTTTTTTTTCTGTTTTTGCAGGACTATAATGGATGTTGAGAATGTTTTGTAGGATATTCAGGAAGTCCTGTTGCATTGTTGGCTGTTCAAATTGAATAGCCAACACAGAAACATATGTTATATTTTAGAGTTTTCCTGGCAGACCCCATGAGAGGGAATGGCGCGGCAGTCTGGTCCAAGCAGTGAACGGATAGATGAAAGTTTTTCTGTAACCCTACATTTATTTACTAATGCAAACAGTGTATCAATTAGACACAAACCTGAACTTTGGCCGATAAGCAATAGCCAACAGTCCTAGGTCCAGCTAGGGATATCTGTGGAAGGTCTGAAGTTGTGACTGACTAGGCCTAGTTTCCATCATGATCATATGGCAGATAGAACCTAGCAGACGAAGTCGTATCGTTTTCATTTTGGTATTTTGCACATGCAAAAATTTGAAATCGGACTTATCATAGAAAGACCCTACTTAAGAGGCCTCGGGAGTCGCAGACTTCTGCTTCTTCTGCAATAAAATCGTAACCGTTAAAGATAATTACATGAAATCTTTTGTCACATATTAAGGAATATTTTGTTTAAGGTTTGCTCTTTTCGTTTATTTTTTCCCGTACGTAAAAAAAGAGTTATTTAGTACAATGTAAATGAGATTGTGTTAATCACAAAAATAAAAACAGGGATCTATTCACAATATTATATTTAAGAACGTCCCAAAATATCATCGAAATCTGATGTATACTTTGGACGCAAATGCGATAGTAGTTATTGTCAATTTTGTTGCGGGTAGTCTAGCTCCAGGGGCATTTGCTTTCATTTCTCAAAGTTGTTTCGTGGTTCGGTGTAGGAGACTCGCTCTGGGTTCGTCGCTAATCGCCGCTCGCGTGATGTGTGTGTGTTGGTGCGATGAGTCATTGATACACCGATACACCAAAAAGCATTGCAATGCGGACAATCTGTGTGGTGAAGGCCACGCATACCATTCGACTCCAAAACCCAGAGCTAATCTCACTATCGATTCGAAAATTTGATGTTTTAATATTACTGTTCCAGGGAACGAATTCCTACTTAGAGAACGCTTAAAGGAGCACGCAACCTCAGGATCTTGCAAATTATAGTTATCATATGCGAACTTATAAATAATTCAAAATGTATTTTATAAAAAAAAACTCACGCTATCTATGGACTTGCTTAGTAGGGGAAACTACACTCAGGTATACCCCCACCATCGGACCTCGACTGGGCGGACAAAAGGGAGGGCAAGCGATCGAGATGAATAGAGAACTTGAGAAGGTGGCTTCAATACATAATTCACTTGTCATTGTTTATTATCGCTAGTTCCTAAAATAAAATAATATGAGATTAATTGCTACTTTTACCTATGAAATCGTACACAAATTGGTCAATACGATCAAATTGTCTTTTTAATTTAAATTTTTAACCTAAATTTGTCTTTTGTACCCGGCAATCGTGTGTACTTAAAATGGCCTACAATCAATAAAACGGATTGCGAGAATCTGTTCTTGTGAGGGTGCAAAATATTGCCGCACGTTAGCATCGATTTATAATTTAATTTGGGAAAGAAAAGTAAGATAAACATAGCCCTAACTAGGGGTTGATAACCCGCTAACCATGTAAAATGTGTAGATAAACTTTATTTAGCTATTCCGACAAAATGAGTAAAATATCAAAGCAATGAAGAGTATTGGTAATCCAATTTTGGGGTCAAGATTCGACAATTTTTGTGTTCTACAACGTAAACCCTTCCTGCTTTTCAGGTCCAGTGCAGGTTAAGTGTGGGTTAGAAGAAGGGAAAAATATAAATAAAAATAATTACTTTTAGCTTCTCAGAAATATTGTTGTTAAATAATTGTTTTAACACGCACTCTTCAACCTGTGTTATCATATTTATTTACCTAAGCTTTTTTAACTTCTATCTGATTCAGTTAAAACCGATTTACGAAGGAGGATAACTAAATAAATCTAATTAAATAAATGCAGACACAAACAATGAACTACATTGAAGTAAAATTTGAATATTATTTATTGTAGGCTTATTATTTTGATTATTGCCATTTTTATTACACATCGATTACATGGTATACTTAGGGTGCATCGTTTATTGTGCTTGTTTGGTTCTCTCCTGGACGTCACGTAGCTTGTACTCTATATTCATAAGTAGTTATAAGTAGTTCATAAGTACGGAAAATAGCTTCATTTTGGTTCAAAATTAAAATTAAAAAGACAATTCGAGTCGTATTTGCCAAATTGAGTTCGATTTCGTAGGCAAAAGTAACAATTAACCCCTATTTTATATTTTAGGCACTAGTGATATTAAACAATGACAGGTGTATTTTGTATTCTAGCCACGCTCTCAATTTTCTATTCATCTCAATCGCTTGCCCTCCCTTTGTCCGTCCGGTCGAGGTCCGATGGTGGGGGTATACCTGAGTGCAGTTTCCCCTAGTAAGCAAGTCCATAGATAGCGTGAGGCACCTATACTTTGTGTTTCTAACGCAATCGAAACCTGCTCGAATTTAGAAGTAAACATAAATATCATAACATATTGCATCCCTAAAGCCCTGCTGTCAACATTTTACCGTTTGTGACTTCCGCGTCTTAGGAACCTATTTCAACTTGTTTTTTATTTGGTTAATTTTTATGAATTTGTATAAGTAACTTTGACAGGAACTTTAAAAAATGAGAATTTGTTTAGAAAGCTGTATTTTCTTATTTTTTAATATGAGAGGTAGTGTGACTAAGTTCCCTTTACGAAGCTCTTTATTTTGTGGAACTTGCCCGTACTGGCCATCAAAGCTTATACTTTGTGCCACAAAGTATGTGCCGTTGTGCGGATACCTTGTGATTCCTTGTTATTACTATAAATAGTTACTTGTTGCGGAAATGATCTAACAATTGGTCTGGGTAACACTGCATGAACGGAGGAAACTTCAAAACTATGTACCCTATATAAAACATTAGCTGGAGAACTGCGGCACAGAAAGGGAGACACGATAGCGGTCAGAACCAGTTTTCAAATTTGTAAGATACGGATGTTAGGAACCACTCATTTGTGGTTCGACAATAGAAGTTGGAATGACATGGGAAAACGTATATTCAACCCTCTACCAAACATTGCCGTGTTCAAGTAAATAATTAATTGTGATAAGTTATGAACACATGTGTTTTATTTAAATAAGAAATGTATGTTTGTAACCAAGTACACAATTGAAAATAGAATATAATAAAACATAGTGGATTATACTGTACTTCAATTTTACCTATCCGAGCAAAAGAGATTTAAACTTGAATACACAAAGACAACAATACAATCGGTTGAGTTCATTGTTGTGTCTGCATTTATGTAATTAGATTTATTTAGTTGTCCTCCTTTGTAAATCAGTTTGCTAAGTGAATAGGATAGATATTAAATAAATATAATAAATAAAATAACCTATGAATATATTTATCTCGTTTTTATTCTTTTTGTGTTTGTTTGCGCCATGCCTTACAAATAACTACCGGTACTTTCATTTTGTGTTTTTCAGGGAACCCTAGAAATATCTCAAACGCAGACCTCATACTTTTTTGAGTACCTTTAAAAATTATTTCTTGTTATACCCGTAGTGTAATAGTGTTGTTATAGTGGCAGGCATAATATTAAAATCTTTAATACTTTATTTAAATTATCCGTTTATATGTTTAAAAAAAAAACGAAACTAGACGCATCAAATTACTCTCATACGTGTACAAGACTGTAAATCTCGTTTGCGAGACCCCTACAGTACATGTGAATTTCCGCTGAAAAGTAGGTATTTACCACAAAAGCAACAAATATTGAAACATGGTTGGTGTTCAAGATCAAAAATTGTTGTATATAGTTATTCTTAATTGAAGCTAGTTACTGCAGGGCAGTGGAGTAACTATCCCTTGGTTTGTTTTTTGTTTTTTTTGTGGGGGGGGGGGGGGGGGTGAAAATGTTTGTAACCTCAAAATGATAAATGGTCAGCATGGCTAGTGAAAAGGGATATGTAGGTATGGTCAGTGTGTGATCCAAAAATAATTTGTGGGCATTATGCTCTTTGCTGGGTAAAGTACATGATTGTGTATAATGGGGGGGGGGGGGACCTGAGCTTATGGGCATGGGCAGACCCGGAAAATGGTTCGATTCTTAGTGTGTACTGTGTATAGAGGGTATTTTAACAATTTTTGGTGACAAACCCTTATAATAGAAGTACGAAACAATTGCAACAATATGAAAATTTCTCAATATCTACATATTATGTCAATAAATACTTCATAAATATAAAAACGTGTGCCCCCCTCGACCCAGCCACCGCAGTTACGTCGCTGGCCAGGGCTTTTTTTCCTGCACATGTGACCTTGGCTAGATCGCGTGCTACGAGACTTGGGACTGGGAGAATACGTCTCCAGCCGTCGCCGACCATCTCTGTCGTGCTGCTTTAAAAAATCAGTCACTTACTCATTTGTCAGCTAGTAGTGCGGAATTCGAAATTATAATGGAGAGCTCTGACAAGCGACGTTCGAAATCTAAATTATATCTGCAAGACGGAAAAAGAGTACTGGGGCTAGCTTGGCGGTATAGAGAGCTAAAAAACGGTAAGCTATTATGCTAACAAACAATAAATTTGATATTTACATTGAATAACTAGAAAAAACGCTTAAGTCCCACCGCGTTGATGGATGAGCGTAATTTTAAAAAAATGAAAAAAGCGTAAAATTGCGATTTTTGTAACAAATAATTTTTCGGTGACGCTCAAATTTCACAGGAATATATTAATTCATAAAATTAAAGTTCTGTGAAAAAATCATTACAATCGGACAAAGCATCTAGCATCGAAGAAATGATTAAAATTGAAAAAAATCGAAAAATTGCGATTATCATGAGAAATAAATTTTTGATTGCGCTCAAATTTCACACGAATATATTAATTCATAAAATTAAGGATCTGTGAAAAAAACATTACAATCGGATAAAGCATGTAGGTGTTATAAGTTGAAGAAATTTAACAAATCGAAACAAATCGTAAAATTGCGATTTTCATGAGAAACAATTTTTTGATTACACTCAGATTTCACAAGAATATATAAATTCATAAAATAAAGATTCTGTGAAAAAAAAGTTATTACAATCGGATAAAGCATGTAGGTGTTATAAGTCGAATAAATTTTTTAAAAAATAAAAAAAACGTAAAATTGTGATTTTTACGAGACATAATTTTTCAATTGCGCTCAAAAACGTGGCAGTTCTAAGTTCAGAGATTTCGAAGGCCTCCATACAATTTCGTCGCAATTGGATTAACGGTTTAGCCGGAATCGTGTTAACAGACACACAAAAATACAAACAGAAAAAAGAAAAGAAAAACATTCCAGATTTTTTTCTCCCGTGTAGTTAAATGGAATCTTCGCTTCGCTCGCTACGCTTTTCCAATAAATCGGTTCGGTTTGACAGAATTGTTTAAATTATATACAAAGTTACCCCAGCAACCAAGAGTACAAGATGTTTTAAAATAAATAATTATTATTACAACAATTTTTTTTATTGCTTATACTTCAAAGTTTCTACACTCCAGTCAGCATGTATTATTTCACGATTATTAGCTCTGAGGTCGGCTGCTAAATGATAATACGTGAGTTACAGTTGCTGGTGATTGTGATTGTCTTCCGATACCGTGGTGGTACGACAAAACTGATGAACGAACATTTGTCCTTAGTTCTATGGTGTGGGGTGGGGTGGAATGGCGACTAACTTGACAGTCATGCTTTACAATTTTCATGTGACACTGTTTTCTAATAAGAATTCACGTCAAATCTTTATTATTCTATTAATTCCATAGTATTTTTTTTATATTCCTCTAACATTTTGAACAATCTAGTTTTGCGACGGAGGGGAGGGGGTCTAGAAGTATAATACATTATATTAAAATGTGTACCTCGTTGTTATGAAGGCTTGGAATAAATTTGTGTGGCTCGTTGGTCTTGTTGTTAGCGTATCTGCTTCCAATGCAGAATGTCCAAGGTTCGATTCCCGCCAAAGTCAGAAGTTTTTTAACTTCTGATTTGGACTTAAGTCCATCAGTTCATGTCTTAGGAGTTTGTAAACGGTGACTTTGGAGCCGTCTTAGCAACGAAGCACATAATAAATTCAGAGTTGTTCTGAATCGGCCTTGTTGATTCTGGCGTTGATCCGCGGGTGTTTGCACTGTCCATATTTCCTATTAAAAATGTTGATCTTTGGTTGGTTATCGCTCACTCGTCGATTGTGTCGGGGCCTACAGGGTAGGCTTAGTCGCTTTGATTTACTGTCCCCCCCTGAAAATCAGTTATATAACTGAGTGGGTACTGGGTAGACTCTAAATTTTATTTATTTATTTATTTTTGTATTTATTTACTCAACCGAAATTGACTACTACAAAAAGCTCGTGTTTTGAACGCAATAAACAGGTGGGAAAAATGAAGACTCGAGTTGGTAGGGTGGGAGGGAAGGGGACGGGGGGACAGGGGAGATATACATCGCAATTTCCAGTTCTACATTAAAGTGTACCTCTTTGTTAAGATGGCCTGAACATAATTAAAGCATTACAAATTAGTAGTCCTTTCTTTACTGTTCTGCGTAGAGTTCTACATTATATTATTTGATGATGAATGAATGATGATGAATGATATTCAGGCACTGGTATATTATAGCTCACCGCTTATGTCCGAGTCCGCCCCGACTGTCAAAATAAAAAAGACAGGGCGTCGTCATGGGTCAAGACAATGTGAATTCCTTGCAGTTTCGTAATTTAATGTTTAAATGACCCTGGCCTACCGCTATGTAGTTAGATAGCTCGGATATCGCGGCTTACACTGCTGCTATATTCGCATCCACTCTCCCATCTCGCTGTGGATGGCTGGCGAGTCTGTCACAGCCATCGAGACCACGTGACTGATACGAGTCGGAGCGCGATCTCTGGAGAGAAGCATGCGTTACGCGGGACTCCCCAACGCTGTTAACTCGATAGTCAAGCCTAGGCCTAGCCCATATTCACTGAAATTGGGTTTAGATTTAGCTTTGATATCGCCAGGAAGGCAGCTAGGCCTAGGCCCTACCTAGGCGTAGGCCTCTGGCCTAGGAACCTTTTTGGTTTGACTTAGGTCTTAACTGTTTACCTATGCCTGTCAGGACAGTCAGAACTCAGAAGTGTCTACTAAATAATGCCCATGTCACTGGATGCGGTTCTTGTACAAAGTAAAGTGGCCAGGGTCTAGGCGCGCAGCTAATTAACCATAGGCCTAGGCCTACAGAAGAATCAACACAAAACCTGACAGAAAGCTGCTCAAACTGTTCTCAAGAAACTAAGCCTCAGAGCCTAGTCATAATTGTAGCATATAGGGTTTAATTTTACGCCCCTGGGACATTTTTTAATGTATAGGTAACTAGGCCTAATGCACTTCAAATCAATTATTCACGCGACAGGCTTAGACCTTGCGGCGTGTTGCGAGTGTACTTCGTGATATATTGTGAGTGTTTGGGCATTTTGTATTTATTTCCTATTCTAGTGATATCTTCGTTGACTTGTTATAACACTGAAATCACGATTCTCTGTCTTATTTCACGTGTCAGCCAGGGTTTTAAAGCTCTGGATAGAGGATAGTCAAGTTGTGACTCGTTTGGAATTGCAAACAAAAACATCCACTTTTATTCATGACGTTTAGCAACCAAAACTATTTTTGTAATGGTGTTTTAGGCCTATACTTTTTTAGGTATATGATAATAAGATAATAAGCGATTGTTTGGTTTCATATCCTACATGAACCTTCTGAAAACCACATTTAATAACACATTTCGCGTCGTTATAGCCATTACAGCAATGTCAAATTCTACATGCGATTCAGTCAACTTGTTCCCCCAGTGGCCGCCCAGAGCGCTGCGTGTATTTTTAGTGGTGCGCTCAGTGGCTAATCTCGATGCCCATTGTATCAATGTCTCTCGTCACATCGCTAGCTTCACGTGGTATGGTACGCGCCGTGCGGCACGTCTGTCGGCTGTCTTCCGCCCCCATGCTTTCGCCCGGTCACCTGCGGCGAGGGTTGAACTCACGTCCTCTCGTTCTCGCGTACTGTGTCTCTCATTCAGGTCTTTGGGGGGGGGGGTTGCATGTGTAGGGTGACACATATGCTGTGGGGGGGTTTGCAGCATGTGTAGGGTGACACATGTGCTGTAGGGGGGGAGGGTTGCAGCAAGTGTAGGGTGACACATGTGCTTTGGGTAGGGGTTGCAGCATGTGTAGGGTGACACATGTGCTGTGTGACACCATGGTTGTGGCACCCTGGATGTGACACTGGGGCCAGTGTGACGATCGCTGCGTACGTTACGGTCACCTGGGCCCCCCACTTCCAGTTGGTTCGGACCCCGGTTGCGCTGGGCCCGAGACCTGCTACGCCCGAGTCCCGACCATCCCTCTGGTTTATGTCGGATGGGATGCGTCCTGCCTGGCGTGTGGACGCCGTTCCTCGTTCTGTGGTCTCCTTTCATAGGTGGACTCCTACCCGGTATGTGTCTATACATTTTCAAGTTCATTGCAATTTGACTCAATCTGTAACATAAAACTTATTAGCCTCTGTGTTTGACCGTGTATCTAACTCATTCGGACCTCGGTCATGCATTGATTTTTACGTTCATCGAAATCGATTAATTTCTCGTGACGATTGGAGTTGTGACATATGACTTGTCACCTGATACTTCATCTATTACCAATTATTCAATTGTTTAATCATTCAACTGTACATGTAAGTGCCATCACTTTACATCAGGGTACATTTATTTGACTTCAAATGTAGGTGCCACTTGTGCACATTTACATCAAGAATAATCACGTGTCATCTAACAACAGACAGAGATCTGTGTTCATTACACTTTGTTGATTACAAATTATTACATTTATATTTATTTCATTCTTCCAACAACTCGTTGTCAATCCTTTGAGACCATTGTCTCCTCCTGTTTATGCGAATCACTTTGTCCAATTTTATCTACATTAATCATTTATGCACTTTCACATTACTATGTACTTTTCTATTTAATCGAAAACTTATTTACTTATGTACAAAGATCCTTGCTAGTTCTAACATTTTCTTTCCTTCCGTTAACATTATCTTTCTCTCTTTAACTATCATTTCCTTTACTCTCGCTTCTTTTCTTTTTTTACTGAGGCTCTCTTTCCCTTACTGCTCTTTTTCTGCTCCTTTGTGAAATCTTACTATACATTTCTCGATTTGGTTGATCGGGAAACACTCCCGTGGGTGTAATTGTTTTTTATTTACTACAATTCAGAAATTAAAAAAGTCCGCCCCAACCGGGAATCGAACCACGGATCTCCCACATTCCAGGTGGACGTCTTAACCACTAGACCATCAGGACGGGTACATTTTTAATTTCTGAATTGTAGTTGCATTATACATCTGAATGGATGGAACAGTACTGCAACGAATATCTGCTGCCTTTGAACTGACCACCAAACATTAATTATAATGTCATTACCTTTACGCAGGTATGAGCGAGGGTTTATTTCTCGATTTGGTTGATCGGGAAACACTCCCGTGGGTGTAATTGTTTTTATTTACTACAATTCAGAAATTAAAAAAGTCCGCCCCAACCGGGAATCGAACCACGGATCTCCCACATTCCAGGTGGACGTCTTAACCACTAGACCATCAGGACGGGTACATTTTTAATTTCTGAATTGTAGTTGCATTATACATCTACTTTACTTTACTGTTCCATCCATTCAGATGTATAATGCAACTACAATTCAGAAATTAAAAATGTACCCGTCCTGATGGTCTAGTGGTTAAGACGTCCACCTGGAATGTGGGAGATCCGTGGTTCGATTCCCGGTTGGGGCGGACTTTTTTAATTACTATACATTGTCGGTTTTACTTTCATTTTATCTACGCACACAATTCTTACCTTTTATTCACGAATCAATGACTACTGTATTTATTATAAAACTAGGAAAACGCTAAAGTCCCGCCGCGTTGATGGATGAGCGTTTTTGTAAGTTTTAGTTTGCGTGGGACCATTTTTCCTTTGCAAGTGCTTTGTGAATGCATTGTAGGTGACTGTTGTCAAGTTTCTATTGTTTCTTGTTAGTTGTTATTATAAACCTCAAAAAACATATTTTAAAACCATTATTTCTATGCATTCTGGATAACTTTGTCAACTTTTGCATTTTTTTCTTTCAAAAGGTACTACATCACCATAACCTTAATGTCCATGTGAAATATGAACGTTGTAGCCCCACCCGTTTGGTCACAATCGGTCCAAATGCGACGAAAATATCGCACTAAAAATCGAAAAACTCATATTAAAACCTTTATTTCTATGGATTCTAGATAACTTTCTCAACTTTTTCTTTAAAAAGGTACTACATCACCATAACATCAATGTTTATGTGAAATATGAACGTTGTAGCCCCACCCGTTTGGTCAGAATCGGCCCAAATGTGTCGAAAATATCGAACTAAAAATCGAAAAACTCATATTAAAACCTTTATTTCTATGGGTTCTAGCTAACTTTTTCAGCTTTTTCTTTCACAAGGTACCAAATCACCATAATCCTAAAGTCAATGTGAAATATGAACGTTGTAGCCCCACCCATTTGGTCAGAATCGACTCAAATGTAACGAAAATATCGCACTAAAAATCGAAAAAAATCGTAAAAGTACGATATTCATAAGAAATATTGCTTCGATTGTACCCAAAAACGTAGCAAGTCTAAGTTCAGAGAAAACGAAGGTCCCCTCAAATTTTCATCAAGATCGCATATGTCGTTTGCCCGGTAGAGAGCGAACAAACAGACAGAAATACAAACAAAAAAAAACAAACAAAAAAACATTGGAGCTAAATTTTTTGGGGGTCAGTGAAATTGAAGTCTTCGCTACGCTCATCCAATTAGGGGTGGTACTTATTCAAATTTTATTGTATCAAAGTAACTTCTTTTAATTTACATTTACTTTACTATATTTTTTTTTTTTGAAAACAAATTTCATTACTTATTACTGGCAACAACGCATTACTTTCTAAACCAGTTCAATCTCGTGAAGAATCGGCTAGTTTGCAACCTAGCAAAGACTGCGGCGGTATCTCGATCTCCAAATACTTCCATAGTATCCAAAGACGTCAACAACCTACCTCATCTCGACACTCACTCAATCCACTGTCTAGATCCACCTGCATAATTACTTGTGACTTGATTTCTTTACTCTTGAGGCAATTGAATTATTATTCCTATCATTAAGTTTACTGTTTAGCGCCAGATACCTATTTTTATTACTACTCCTCCTGACTCAGTGTTCCCGCTAATTTTACAATCACAGATCATCGTACAATTTTCGCGCATTATTGTTATCAATCTTTTCTTCATTATCCTCACTCCTTCATAGCACAAGGTGATTTTCTATCAACATTTGCTTTCTTCTTTTTGTTGTCACTTTCTTCGTTTCTCTCTTCTGACATTTACTCATTATCACTCCATTGTTTACCCTGTTCTCAAATATTATCTTCATCTCATCTCTGCCTTATTTTCATCTATATACATTCTCTTGGACGATTTCAATGTGTTTACTGCTTAAGGTTATTCTAATTTACTGTTTCATCTTGCTCTCTTATCGTTGCTGCGTGCTTCGGTATATATATATATATTTTTTAAACGTTTGTACTCTATTTATCCTTTTCCTGAGCCTTCGCCTCTAAGGCCTTAAGGGATAGGGTTCGATCCCTGGTAGATCTTCGCGGTGCCAACTTCACTCTCGGTGGTTTACTTGTAGTGGGGGTTGGAAGCATTTTTGGAATAGCGCCCGTGCTATGTTGTGGTGCTCCCATGGTTCCGGGTTCGATTCTTGATGACAGGGCACTCTGTTGGGTGTGTCGTACTTGTGTTGTGAGTGGGGTTATGTTTAGCAAGTCCTCATCAGTGATTTTTGGCATGAGGGAGTCCTGTCGATCTCTCTCGTTCTCTGCTAGGTTCGCGCGTCTCTCGCGTTCTGCCCGCGTGAGCACTCTGTACTGGAGCGTGTACGGCTGTGTGTTGCTCTCACGCACACTGACGTCCTCGATTGATGGCTCGCTCTCAGACAGCTCGTCGTCGCCACCCCTGCAGTTGTTGCGACATCGCTCTTGCTCTCTTGCTCGCGTCTGTGACCTGGTCGAACCTAATTCTTTATTTCTTGCTTGTTCTGTCCTCTCGATCTCTTCGTCTTCCTCTGACTCTGGCTCGGCGCAGTTAAGTCGTTGTCGCAGGTGCTATTCGTAGTAATGCTTGAAACGATTTACGTGAACCACTTGTTTTCTTCCTGTGTGAACATGCTGTATGTGCGCTGTCACTTCTCTTTTGATATCGTGCACCCTGTATGGTCCAGAATACAACCTGGCCCATTTTCGTTTCTCTTTGACCTTTATTGCGGGCGTGTATACGAACACGAGATCACCTACTGTAAAGTCTTGCCTAGTGACTTTTTTATTGTATTGTCTTTCGTTTCGGTCCGCACTTTTTTCAAGGTTTTCCCTCACTTGCGCGTAAACTGCTCTCATTCGCATTTGAAGTTCACTTGGATAATGAGTGTCCTGATTGTATTTCAACACTGGGGGTTGTGCCAGGTCAGCGTATGGTAGCGCCATATCACGGTTGAATAGGAGAAAAGCGGGGCTATACCCAGTGGCGGATGAGATATTTGATCTCATTGCTAGTAGGATGAGCGGGATAAAGGTGTCCCATTTTCTCGGCGTGTTCTCGATGTAGTAGGCCATGATTTGGTGGAGCGATTTGTGGGAAACCTCAACAAGTCCATTAGAAATTTTACAATATGGCGTCGTCGTCAGGTGTTTTATCTTCAACATTTGCATCACTTCTTCAAACACCGCTGATACAAACGTGGTACCATTGTCGGATACCAAGACCTCTGGGCAACCAAAAACACTGACGATGTGGTCCACGAACGCACGCGCAATCGTATTACTTGTCTGGTCCGGGACGGCGATGAAAATTGGATATCGTGTAAAACGATCCACAAAGGACAGTATGTGCCGGTTTCCTAGATCCGTCAAGGGAAGGTTCGCAATAACGTCAACGTGAACCTGTACCCAAGGTCCTGTCACTGGTTCGAATCTCTGTAACTTCGCTCTATTAGGCCGCGGCGGTCCCTTTCTGGTTTGGCACAGGTGGCACGCCTTAATGTACTCGCGTACATCGAGATGCAACCCAACCCAGAACACTCTGGCTGACAGTGCTTTAATAGTCCGTTCGATTCCCGAGTGCCCAGCGAACGCGCTATTGTGGTACGCGTGTAGGAGCATTGTTTTCATTTTGTCAGGTATCACCAACCTGAGGCGCGGCATCTCTACTGTCTGTGACTTGTACAGCAAATCCTGTTGCAGCCCATACTCATCGTGGCTTGTGTTGTCCACTAACAGTTGGTCGATGATAGGTTTCAGCACTGGATCGTGTCTTTGTTCATGTTGGATTTGTTTTCTATCCCACACTGGTTCATAATGCATCATGGTGTCTGGATCTTCGTTCATCATGTTCACGGCTCTGCGGCGTGAGGAATGGCTGTCCCTGGTACATGCTCGATGGTGTAGTCTAAATCAGCCAGCAAGATGGCCCAACGAGCCTGACGCGAAGATAGCTCTGTCACCGACAACAATCTTGAGAGAGGCTTGTGATCCGAGTAAATCACAAACTTGACTCCAAATAAGTATTGTCGATAATGCTGCAGGGCGAATATAATCGCGAGTGCTTCTATCTGCCACGTGGGGTATCGTGACTCACAATCACTTAGTACTCGGCTCGCGAAGGCGACGGGACGATCTACGCCGTCCACCATTTGTGACAATACTGCCCCAAGCCCTTTTAGGTACGCATCAGTAGTGACATAGAACGTTTTCGTGAAATCAGGATAAACAATGACCGTTTCTGAGCATAGTATTCCTTTTAGTGTTTCAAATGCCTGATTTTCTACCTCGGTCCATTTAAATGGGACATTCTTCCGTGTCAACATCGTTAGAGGTAGTGCGATTGCTGCAAAATTCTCAATGAGGCGTCTAAAATAGCTTAAGAAACCCACCCAGCAAACACACGACTGTGTCAAACGTATGTTAAATGTACGTTAAACACACTAGTACTGTGTAATTCGTGTGTAGTGTGTATATATGTATTTTGGAACATATGGGAATTGTGTGGGCAACGTGCGTTCAGGCGCTGCACTGCTTGTGCGTTGCTTGACATCACTTATCCCAACAGGCCTTTACGTACTCTAGGTAAAAGAAAACGTATGTATTTGTTTCCTATAATGAGGTGTGTTACCCGTGCGGGCAACGTGCGTTCAGGCACTGCACTGCTTATGCGTTGCTTGACAGCACATATCCCACACAGACATCGTACGTACTCAATGTAAACGTAAACTGTACGTAAAACGCACGTATCGAGTGGGATGTGTGTGGTGTGTGGGTAATTCATTTGAGTACGTGTGTTGCACGTATGGGCAACGTACGTATTTCTGCACCACTGCTAGCGTGAATTTCATACTCAAATCAATCATCATATATTGACCATGCAACCATTTTCATATTAGCACAATACCACTGACAAAATGTATTTATATACAGGATATATGTATCTATTTAGGATTCCAACCAAATTACTACTGATAAATGCCTTCTGCCGTTCTGTATAATTCAATTTATTATATATCTACATCAAACTTTACTGTTAGCAATATAATTGTTATATTTCCTTCTAAACTTATGATACAACGTTTTTGATTTATGGAGAATTATAACTTTAAATCATATTCGAGACCGAGTATTAGGTTTGACGAAACACGAGAGCGCCTCGTCCAACTACAGGCTAGTTTAACTCTTCTCAGTCATCAGTTCACCGTGGCCGAACGGTCTAGTGACTGGCTTTCAGATTCCAGGTTGAAGGAGCGACACATGGCCGAGGTTCGAATACACACGATGAAGTAAAATTTATCTAATAATGCATGTTTCCAAATTGAATAAACTGACATAGTTATCTAATGAAATGCCGCTTAAATTGATGTGAGTACTGTACTTCATAAGTCAATAAAATAATTTTAATATTTTTAGTAATTGTTTATTGGCATAGCTAACTTATACTTTTCAGATTCTCTACTAGATGGAGCCATCGATTTATTCCCTGCAGACCAAGCGAGGTGCAGGCTAAATATTTATTAGTGCCGAAAACGTGTGTTTTTACGTGTGTTTTTCGTGTGTTTCCCGTGTGGGCGGAATATTACTGAGTGCCGTAAACGTGTGTTTTCCGTGCGGTTAAGGTGCATCCCTGGTATGTTGTAAACCATTAAAAAACGTGTGTTATACATACGGGCGGAAGTGACACATTCTTACGGGCAATGTACGGGGGGAAAAACGTACATAAAACGTACGTGCGCGTACGTTCTTGAACGTACGTTTTATGTACCGGCGGGATTACTTGTGTTTGCTGGGCAGGTATTGCTTAACCCCTTTTACTGTAGTCGGGCGTGGCCAAGATCGTATTGCTTCTACTTTGCCTGGAGTGGGGTGCACTCCGACCCTGCTTATGATGAATCCCAGGTATTCAAGTTCGGATTTTATAAAGTGGCACTTGCTTCCCTTCAGCTGTAGATTGGCGGCGTGTATCCTCCCCAGAACTTTCTCTACTCGCGCTCGATGAGTCTCCAGGTCGTCCCCAAACACAATGATATCTTCGATATATATGAGAAGGTACTCTAGCATATCAGCAAAAATGAAGTTTATGTACCTCTGAAACGTACTAGGAGCATTCTTTAATCCCATGCTCATTCGGACAAAATGGTACAGGCCTTGGTGTGTGATAATAGCTGTTTTGTGTGCGTCCTGTTCCGCCATTTTCACGGAATAATACGCTTGGCGAATATCAATGGAAGTAAAAAACAGGCTGCCATGCAAACGGTCTATTCGCCATCTCAAGGTCGTCTGCGCGTGACGTCAGTTTCAAAGATGGCGGCCGCCTTGGGTTCACCCCTAGAGGAGGTATAGGCTCACCTACTTCAAGCATGCCTAGATTCTGTACTGTAACAACCGCGAAATATGACGATTTTGTTAGTTATTTAAATTTAGTGGTAAAAGAAAGCCTAACCATCGAATAGGGGCAAAGCATTTCAATACGGGGTCAGTGAAAAATTTTAACGTGCGTTTTTAATCCTTTAATCCTAGTAGTCACTCACTCTCAGCACAAGAAACTGATTTGAGCGGGGTCAAAACAAAGTTACTATGTGTCATTGCTAGGAACGTCTCAGTGTATTAATTAATGGTTTCATTCCAGTATCAGTAGTCGGTAGGCCTACATAGATAATTTTGTTCAAATAAAATAAACACTAAATGCCAAATTCATTTAGGCCTACCAACCAATACGTCATCCTCATCTATCACCACTCATCGTCTCGAATAGCCAAAGTGCAATTAATCAATCAATCAATCAATCAATCAATCAGTCAATCGTCAATCACCAACCAATAAAAACCAATGCAATATTAGCTTCAATGTTTTCTATTCCCTAATAACTATATTGTTAGTTAATTAATTCAAGAAGCTAAAACCCTTTGCCTAAAACGGCACAGCATGAGACCATAAAATATTATCACAAATTTTGTAATCAGCAATCACGCAACAGTCTTCCAAAAATAGCTAGATTGTTGAACCATGCCTACAAAACAGTGCTGTTTCTGCAGCCATTTGTCATCAAGGCTCGTTATATCTATCTATTTAAATAAACCAGAAAAGTTCAATCAGCAGCATCGAATTGCGTACAACGCTTTTTGCCTTGTGATAAAAAAAATAATTTCTAACAGCATCTCTCTTACGTAGGTCTTTCTCATAAAAAAAAAAAAAACATAAAATTATATTACGAGTTGAGATACACGATTGAAATAAACAAATAATACAATAGTAAAGCAGATCCACAGGTAATCCTTCCCTAACGTATTATACTCTTACTCACATGTAAATAAATATCGAAACATTTTTAAGTAAGTATAACCCAGGTTATAGAAGTTCATTCCTAACTGCAGAGTTACTTGCTTGCTGTGCTATATTTCAATAACGCTAGTAATTAAAAGTCCATGGTCAAGGACTGATCTTGTTCAAGACATTTTATTTGTGTATTGGTCCATTCGTCATTTTTGCTAAGACTGAAACCATATTATCCCAGTTTCACTTTCGTGTTGCTCGCACATGTGCACCATTCATGTTTTATTGTTTGCTTTTGTTTTACGATTGATAATTTTATCATATTATTGGTTGGGGTATTAAGACGAAGATCACAATGTCAAAACATAACATGAGCATTAGCCCATTTCGTAAAAAAGATTCTCTGGCGTCATGCGTGTGAAAAATAAATTTTAAAACTGTCAATACATATAAATGTATATAGACAGACTAGAACTGGGACTAGACCTTCGCAATAGAAGGCCACCGTAATTTTATTTCCATTTTTGCTTATTAATTTTGTTTAATTAAGGGGGGTTTATATGAATGGGTTTGGTTTTAATTATGGTTGGTATGGTAATGGGTATGGTATGGTATGGTATGGGTATGGTATGGTATGGAATATGTGGTATGGTATGGTAAAATTTGGGATGTATGGTTTGGTATGTATGTATGGGGTATGTAAAGGTATTATGGTAATGGTATGAACACATAAACATGAAAAAAATCAAAAACCTGAAACAGGCATGCGAGTTGAATAATCGCCAAATTTGTCTATTTAATAGTTGGGTGTAAATATCATGTTTGAAATTTTATGTCTATACTTATAGAGTAGTTTGATTACCGTTAACATAATGACAGTAAATAGCATAATACCAAAGCTTGGGGTTAGTTTTTACACGACTTGATGTAATGTTTGAACTTGATTTCCCAATATTGAGCATATATTTTATCCTTCGTTTTCTGCAATGTTTTACGGTTTACCAACTTTGTATGTTTATGTTTTGTCCTGATTAAGAAATGTATCAACGAATAAGGTTCAACCAGGTCAATTGCGGCTTATTTCACGAAAGTTTTATTTGACGCGTTTAAAACTTTTTTTCGTCTCCCTTGAAATCTCCCATTGAAAACACGCCTAAAACCCCTGACGGCCGTTAGCAGCTAAACCCAAGGGCTCTAGGGACACGGGCGGCCGCTAGGGGCGTATCGCTTGTCTGCGATGGCGAATACTGTCTCTGATATTTGGTAACGGGAACGCGTCTGTCATGGTCACGGCATTCAAGCGCTCATAACAACAAACCAACCGATAGTCTGGGGTGTCCGTCGGTAGCAGTTGTTTTTTTGTGACTAAAACACATGGTGCTGCCCAGGCTGAGTTACTCGGCACTATAACCCCCTCGTCATGAAGCTGTTGTATTTTGGCTTCAAGAATAGGTCGTAAATGGTATGGGGTCTTGTATGCCCTTTGGCGGGTCGGCAACGCTTGGTCCGTGAATATTCTATGTTCTACACCTGTTGCCATGCCGATACGATCCCCTGTTTTAAAAAAAACTTCCGCATACTTCTCTAGTATCGGTCGGATACCTGCTTGCATCTCCTCAGATAAGTGGCTCAAATCACACTGTTCCCTAATTCTCTGTTTGTCCTCCACGGTAGGAACGCGTAGCGGGCGCGCGACATGAGTTTGTTCCGAGCGCAAGGGTTGGGTTTGAACCCTGGACCCCAGCCCGTCGTCTGCCCGATACCCCAAGTCCGACACTCCGCGCTGCATCTCGTGCGCACGCACCGCGCCTGCCCTGTCGACCGCCTCGCGATGAGCCTCGCTGCCTGCCGCGTGTTGGTCACGACGTGCGTGACACCTGCCCTCGCTCCCTGAGTTGTGGTTCACATCATCACAAGTTTTAATTGTACAAACATTTTTCTTCACTGGTGCAATCGTGCGCGCATTGCTTTCCACTTGTTTTTCATTTGCCATGTGGTGCCCTGCAACCACGTGGGCACTGTGCTTGGCCGCCTGTTGTGTGCAAGCACGACGTGTGACCGACACTGGGCGAGTTGTGCCCTCCTGAGCGATCATACTATTGCTCTCTTTGATACTATCATTTACATGGTCACTATTGCTTTTATGTACATTTTTATCCACTTCTTTCACACTTAGATTCTTTGTCATTGTATTTACACCTCTTTTAACCATCTCGGCGTAAGTGATGACTGCAGTATTATCACTTGCTTGCGCGCGATCTTTCCCGCGATTACCCTCGTTGCCTATCCCCGGTGATGCTATTTTCGTAGTACTACACATACTATCCGCTCCGCGATTACCCTCGTTGCCTGCATGCTCGTTCATGTACGGTGTCGGTGGACGAATGTATAATTTTTCCAACTTGTGTGTACCTTGACGTGTCGCCTGTGTGTAGGTAAGCTGAGCATCGAACTCAGGACTGTTGGTATCGATGACTGCCTGGCTAGCCTCATTGTTCATATCACGCAAGTTTGCTGTATTTTTATTGTACATTGTAGTAGATATCATTTCGTTGTGATCAATAGCTTCCTGATAAATCTCATTAGCATTATCTAATTGTTCTATTTACACTCCGTCTCGCTTAGCACTAGGAGTGGTTGATTTCACAGGTGGCTTCACTGACTTCTGCCTCACCGCATCATACAACCTTGAACGTCCGTTCTCGCATGTTCCAATCCTCACCCCATTCATACACAACTGCGTATTTTCTATTTTTAGCTCAGGGCTGGGTGGTCGACTGGCTGAAGACAACTTCTTTTTCTGAGAATTTCGGTTTCGGTCCCACCCTGTTTTTCTAGTCATTTCCAACTGAGCATTTCTGCGTTCATTGTATACCTGGAGTAGTTTATTCACTTGTTCAAGATCAGGCCATGTTTCCCCGTTGTTTCTTGTCGTGTTTCTAATATCTGTATCTTTGCACTTTTCTACAATATTTTCTACACTATCGCACTCGTTACCTCCATTGCGTCCTATTACTTTAGTCATCTTTTCAACGTGCACTAACTTCAAGCTTGCACTATTTTTATCATGTCCTCGTTCGACGCCCGACACACAACAATTCACACTGTCTACTGCAAACACTCTGTCGGTTTCCATCCCTTCCGAACTGCAATTTGACACGGAACCTATTTGCACCATCATACTCTCGCTACCCATGATTCTACCCGGGCGCAATACATTATTCCCTGTATCCAATCCATTGATTTCTGCTACTAATTCTTTACATTTTGTATTCATTTCTTTAAAATTATTTCTCAGGCTCTTATTCTCTTGCATAAGTTTACTCGCATCTCTACCCACACTAACTTCACTCGCCGTGTTCACATTTGTTACTCCATTATTTCTCGTCTGCTTTTGAGTCTTCTCGCGCTCATCTTTCAAATACATATTATCATTATACAACCCTCTATTTACATCTGTTACTTCTGCGTTACTATGTTCCAATTCTTTGATCGTAACGCGCATCCGACGTAAATTCCCTTGTAACATGTCTACTTCCGCGTGTAGTAGAACATTATTACCTGGACTGACTATACTATCTACACGATCATCGTCCCCACTATTCGCGTTATCACTTTGGCGATTGTGAAACTGTCCCTCTGACATGTTCACGCACTCGTGCCTGGTACACCCTACTGATATTTGTGCGTGTGACTGTGCCCTGGACTGGGGCGTACGTGTCCTCGCTCCCCCACTATTATTATGATGAAGTTCTGCTTTATTCTCCTGCAAATCTTTGTTGAGCCCTAATAGTTTCTCATACCTTTCTTGAAGTATGCTATACGCATTTCCCAAACGCTCAAATTTTCCTTGCAAGTTTTTCATTTCTTCCTTCCGTGCATCATCCCCGTCCACGGTCGACGACCTCGCGCTGTCCGGCCGCGGGCTTGCTTCTAGAGTTGTCACTAGGCGAACCCTGGCCTTGGCCTGATTCAACTGGTCGACGCTCCCTTGCAATAATCTGTTAGACCCTTGTAGCCAAGCGTTTTCTTCCGTTATTTTTGCTATAGTGCGGTTTAACTCAACTTGAGATTTGTTGGATTCACAATTTGATTTGTGTAGTTCAACGTTCGCCTCATTTACTTGTTGATTAACTGCATCTAGCTGACTTAACTTTTGTTTTGTGATATTAAGCAATTGGTATATTTTATCTCTATCCAATGAAATCTGCTCCTTTTCACGTTGAAGTTGGCTAGCCAGACTTGCTCCAATTTCCACTTCATTCCTGCATGACATGTTGTCCCGTTGCAAGGAATTAATTTGGTTTTGTGCTTGGGCTATGTGATGATTTAGTTCCTGATTTGTATTAGTGGTTTTCCGAACGTATTCGTCGCTGGCATACAGTTTATTTTGCAATTGTACAACCACGAGGCTGGCTTTCATTATTTCTTGTTCATATGCATTTACTTCATGCGGGCTAGGTTGGGTGACATCGAGTGCTTCGGCCCTACTCGGTCCTGGGTTTACAACAGCTATCTCAGGCGAATACACATTCATCAGTGAGAGACTATGGTTGTGTTTCTTGATTGCGTTTACCCTCAGTCTGTCCCACTCAGCTTGCCTCTCATCGTAAAAACTGATTCGGTTTTGCCCTTCCACTAACTGTCTGTCACTATATCTTGTAATATTACCCATGTAATAATATTGTAACACACTGGTTATTTAGGAATGAGTTCTTTATTAATTAAGATGCAGAACAGTACAAGTTATAAGCACGCCACAGGTCTAGGCTTAGCCTCCATTGCTAGTCAGTCTCACTAGTCCCAAGATGCATTGCGCCGTCCGCATTGCCAACATAACAAACCAAACCCAAACTCGCTAACAAGTAGAGGCTGGGCGGCAATATTCAAGTTACAACTGAGATCATCACATCTTCCCCCTTAAGTCAAGTGACGTCCCTTTCTTTAACTTGTTTGATAGATTACTTTTAGACAATTAAAGTTACAAATGAGATTACTGTTAACAAGGTTACTTTAAACAATACAATTACAAGTTAGGATGTTATGTCTCTCAAATACAGTTGTGACAGATAATCACACACATAATCACACAAATAATCAAATTACAAGTTTTGTTACATATGACAACAATTTATGATTTACACACAAAATACAATAATGAAAGTTTGTTTTACTTAATTAATTCTACAAACTCTTAAACAAATTTTTATACCATATAGTAATAGTGTAGATAATAGTGTAAACCTATTTAGGCTTTACAAGCAAAGTTACTTCATGACATAATCCTTAAACCTTTCTGGTACCTTTCTTACTCTGCCACTTACACGAGGTTCAGATCTATTCACTTCCGCTTGCATTCCCAACGTAATACTCTCATCTCCTACACCCTCTTTTCATTCTACCTCTACCTCATCTGGAACTAGTTCAGTCTTTGGTCTGAACTGGTTGCTGGATGGCATTAAATCGCGTCTGTTTCGCCTCAAAACAGATCCATCCTCTCTCTTTACCAAGTATGATCGAGGTGTTCATGCCTTGACACTACTATAGCCGGTTCCCAGACTTTATCATTCCTAATGAGAATAGGTTGGTCTTTTGTCAATTCAGGCAAGGGGTCTAGCCTGTTTGTCATGGAAATACTTTTGTGTATCTTGCAAAGTTTTGAGTGTTTCCCTGACATTAACCTGTGTTGCCGGTTGCAACAGTTTAGAGATGGTAGGTATTTAGTTTTAAGTTGTCTACCCATGAGTAACTGCGATGGGAAAATGTTGTGCCCGTTATTGGTTAGTTCATACTCTAGTAATAAGATATAAACACCCAGTACCCAAATGGTCTGCTTTCTTCAACATATTTTTCGCCAATTTCACCCCAAATTTTCAGCCATACCATTTGATTTAGGATACTTGGACTTGAGGTTACAGTTTGAAAACTGTATTCCTTAGCAAAATTTTTAAACTCTTCGCTATCAAACGGCATATTATCTGATACCAACAGGTCACATATACCATAGCGTGAGAACACCGATTTGAACTTTTTGATGAGTTTCTCGCGCTGTTTTATTTGCCACCTGAATCAATTCTATCCACTTGGAATAATAATCCTTAATTACTAGAAAAGACTTCCCTTGAAAATCTAACAAGTCTGCTGCTAGTTTTTCCCATGGACGATACGGGATAGGATGAGGTTGTAAAGGCTCTTTACAATTTCTCTTCTGATATTTTTCACATGCACTACAGGTTCGGACAACTTTCTCTATATCCTTGGTCATACTAGGCCAGAACAGGACCTGTCGTGCTCTGTTTTTAGTTTTATTTATCCCCATATGCCCTTCATGAATAAGATCAAGCATACTCTTTCTAAGCTGTGGTGGTACCAACAATCGGTCGCCCACAAAAACTAAACCGTCTTCAAAGGATAAATCATACCGCATATCCCAGTAGTATTTTACGTTACTTGGGACCTTATGTTTTTCATTAGGCCAACCTTCATTATGCAGGCCTAACAGGATCTGACAAACAGAATCATTTAGAGTGGCTTCTCTTCTTTTGTCATTTGACATTGGAAGGTGCTGTGACACACTATGTACGTTTATTGACAATTCAGGATCATCTATACCCGATTCAGACAAGTAAGCCCTAGACAGAGTATCCGCAACATGCATTTCTTTACCTGGTACATGCACTAAATCTAGATCATACTTAAGGAGTTTAAGTTGAAGTCTCTGAAGTCTTGGACTAACTTTGTTTACATTTTTGGTCACAATTGTCACCAATGGTTTGTGGTCAGTTTGAACTGTTGTTTTACGTCCATAAATGTAGTAGTGAAATTTCTCAGTTCCATACACTATACTTAACAGTTCTTTCTCTATTTGAGCATACCGTTGCTCTGTTTCAGTCATACTTCTAGAAGCATAAGCTATTGGCTTACCCTGTTTTCATGAGACATGCTCCTAGGCCACATTTGGATGCATCTACCTGCATGGTTCGCTCTTTGGTATTGCCAAAGTATGCTAAAACTGGTGCTGAGCTAAGTTTGTCTTTGATTTCCTGCTCTGCCTTAATCTGTTCGTGATTCCACTCCAGTGAGTGTCATGTTTTAATAATGCTCTCATTGGTTCAGTAAAGGTGGACCCTGTTTGGAACAAATTGACTTAGGTAATTAAGCATACCTAGGAATCTACGTAGCTCCGTAACATTAGAGGAGATGGCATTGACTTGATTGCCTTAACGCGATCCTCATCAGCTCTTAGCCCTTTGGCTGACACTACATGACCCATGTACCTAACCTCTTTGATTTGAAATTGAAATTTATCTGGATTGAATTTAATGTTCAATTTTCTAGCTCTTTCTAACAACTCTTTCAGAGCCCTATCATGCTCTACCTTTGTTTTACCTGACACTATTATGTCGTCATGGACAATCTGAACACCTTTTATGTCACCAAAGTTTTGAAAGTTTTTTCGTTGAAATACCTCAGGTGCTGAGCTGATACCAAACGGCATCCTGTTAAATTTGTACTACCAAAGGAAACTATTAAAGGTGCACAACTCAGAACTTTGTTCATCCAACAATACCTGAAAGAAACCATCCTTCATATCGACAATAGTGAACCATTCATGCCACTTAGTTCAGTCAGTATATCACTATGATAAGGAATTGGGTAATGCTCTCTCTTTTTATAGCTTTGTTTAAGTCAAGTGGGTCAAGGCACAGGCGCAGCGACCCATTTGGCTTTCAATATCACTAGATTATTCACCCAATCAGTGGGTTTTTCCACTTTCTCAATAACACCCTGTGTTTCTAAACAATCTAATGTTTTTCTTTGAGTTTATCTTTAGAGCTGAAGGCACTCGCCTACTTGGATGTACTACAGGTACATTTATCTGGTCTTAAAGTAATGCTATACTTCCCAGGCATACACCCTAGCCCACTGATACATCTTTGTACTCCTGCAAACTTTTTCTTTAGTGTTTAAGCCTAGGCCTAATTCGGTCTGCTCCATTACTTCAGTAACAGCAACCTTGTGAATTAGTCCTAACCTTACACTAGCATCTAGACTCAGAAGGGGTTTGCATTTTACATCTGCTAACATGAACTCAATAGTGTAATACGATGGTTAGTATTAAGTAGTTTTAAGTGTTTGAACCTAGCGCCCCAGCGCCTTGTAGATGCAATGTAAGCCAACCCATGTATGTACTGCGCGAGGTTTTAGCGACGCCTATGTCGGCCTAATAAAGGTGATGTTGCCTCATGGAATGATCTCTCTTTAATAACCCTGAACTTCATCATAACGCATGGTGCCAGGTATTTAACATGTCTAGTTAAGTTTCTAATGTTATTAGAAGTAGAGAAATAAACCAGGGACTTGTAGGTTAAGCCTAGGCTTAGGCAAGGTTGACGGGAGTCGAACCTAACCTCGAAATGCCTGATACTGAAAACGTGGTAGGTCAAGGCCTACTAGGCCAGGTTCGGCCTAGTGCCTCTTTCCATGTGGAAACGCCTAAGGCGTTTGATTTTCAGTCCCCTGAGGAATGGCCCAGGTGGATTAGGCGTTTTGAAAGGTTCAGGAAGACCTCAGGTCTCAACAACCAGAGTCCCCAGGACCAAGTGAATGCACTGGTGTACACTATGGGGGACGAGGCTGAAGACGTCCTGGTACGTGTAGGTCTGTCTGAGGAAGACATGAATGACTACTCCAAAGTTGTAGAGGGGTTTGAGAACCACTTTGTTGCAAAGCGGAACGTGATCTATGAGAGGGCACGCTTCAATCAACGAAACCAACAGGTAGGAGAGTCCATTGAAAGTTTTGTGACAGATTTGCATGCCCTGGCCAAACATTGCGAATATGGTCAACTTAAAGAAGACCTGATACGTGACCGGGTGGTCATAGGTATTCTCGACAGTAAATTATCGGAAATTCTACAAATGGATTCCGGTCTTACATTAGAGAAGGCTGTAGCAAAGGTCAGGGCCAGTGAGACTATCCGTAAACAACAGGGTGTTGTTAGGCAGGAAGACCCAGCCAAGGTGGATGCGGTAAGAAAGAATACAAATAAGGGGAAGAAAAGTTCTTATGTAGGGAAGCCTAGGCCTAGGCCTAAAACATCGGAAAAATTCTGTCCCAAGTGTGGAAAAGAGCCCCACCCTGCAGAAAAATGTCCTGCAAGGAAGGCCACCTGCAATAAATGTAAAAAGGTAGGCCATTGGGCAGCGGCATGCCGGTCCAAGAAAATTGCAGAGGTGGGGGAGGGTTCAGTTCATTCAGAGGATGAGGGGCCAGACTTTCTGCTATCGGTGAGTAGCACCAACATGCATGAGCAGGTGAACGCAGTGTCAAGCAATGCATGGTTCGCAAGCTTAAAAGTAAACGATGTGACAGTTAAGTTCAAAATCGACACTGGGGCCGATGTGAGCATTATACCTGAATCGGTTTTGAACAAACTCTCCTCAGATACCGGTACCAAGCTACGAAAGGCAGACAAATTGCTTTTCGGACCAGGAAAAAGTCCTCTAACTATTTTAGGACAGGTGAAGGCTTCTATAGTTTGGGAAAATCAGGTATCGGTGCAAAATCTCTATGTCATGGAGGGGGCATCCCAGGAACCACTTCTAGGTCGTCCTGCAATTCAGGACCTAGGTATGCTTGCATGGGTAAATGGCATAGGCCTGAGGGACATAGAACCTATGGGAAACGGAAACGTGGTAGACAATCAGCTGTTCGAAGGGCTCGGAAAGCTCGAAGGAGAATACCACATTAAACTGAAACCTAATGCAGAGCCTTACGCTATATCGGTGCCGCGACGAATTCCTTTACCTCTTCGTAGTCAGGTAAAAACGGAGTTGGAGAAAATGGTTCAAAAGGGAGTCATATCCCCTATTGAAGACCCAACACCGTGGTGTGCCGGTATGGTAGTAATTCCCAAGAAATCGGGCAAGCTACGTATATGTGTAGACTTGACCCAACTGAACCGGTGTGTTCTTAGGGAACGATACCAACTGCCATCGGTGGATGAGTCGTTAGGGCAACTAGAAGGGGCCAAGATATTTTCTAAACTTGACGCCAGCTCAGGGTTCTGGCAGGTGCCTTTATCGAAGGATTCTGCTCCCCTGACAACGTTCATAACCCCGTTTGGCCGGTTCTTCTTCAACAGGCTACCATTTGGCATTAGCAGTGCCCCAGAGCATTTCTCGCGACGGATGTCACAAATCCTGGAGGGCTGCGAAGGAGTCATCTGTCAAATGGACGATTTTTTGGTATTCGGCGCGACGAAAAGCGAGCACGATACCAGGTTAGCTAAGGTCGTAGGGAGGTTGAAGAAGGCTAACATCACTCTAAACAGAGAAAAATGCATGTTTGGGGTAGACCAGGTCAAGTTTCTAGGAAACGAGATATCAAAGGACGGTATAAAAGTAGACGAAGACAAGGTGCAGGCCATAAAAGAATTGAATAACCCTGCAGATGTGTCGGAGCTGCGAAGATTCTTCGGAATGGTCAACCAGCTAGCCAAGTTTATGCCCAATCTTGCAGACGAGAGTCAACCTCTAAGAGAGTTATTGAAAAAAGATAATGAATTCTTATGGACGCCCGTTCACACAAAGGCATTCGAGAGCATAAAAGACATGCTTACGAAAACTCCCGTGTTGGCACTGTATGATCCTAACATGCCAACTAGAGTTTGTGCGGACGCATCATCATATGGGTTGGGGGCTGTGCTACAGCAACAGCAAAACGGTATGTGGAAGCCAGTGGCATATGCTTCACGGTCGATGAGTGAAACGGAGCGCCGTTATGCCCAAATAGAAAAAGAGGCTTTATCGATAACGTGGGCGTGTGAAAAGTTTACTCAGTTTGTTAATGGACTGGACTTTGTTATCAACACGGACCACAAACCACTGGTACCAATTCTAGGCACCAAACCCATCAGTGAGCTTTCGGCGAGACTGCAGCGTTTCCGGATGAGGCTTATGCGGTACACATTCACAATTGCACATGTGCCAGGAAAGCATTTCTACACAGCGGATGCCCTGTCACGTGCTCAACACCAGAAGGGAAGCTCAGAAGAAGACGTCTTGTTCCAGCAAGACACGGAACTGTTCGTACAAGAAGTGCGCCAAGAAATCCCGACAACCGACCAAAGACTCGAGGAGATCAAACAGGCACAAATGAAGGATGACGAAATCCAAAGGCTGAAAGAATACGTACTAAGAGGCTGGCCCGACAAGAGAAACGTCGACCCAACATGCTTACCATACTGGAGGGTGCAAGGGGACCTTGCAGTCCACGACGAGATCCTCTTCATGGGACCTCGAGTAGTTATTCCCAAAAGCCTGCGAAAGCAAATTCTTACCCGCCTCCACGAAGGTCACATGGGAATAAGTAAGACACAACGTCGGGCTAAAGAGACGGTATACTGGCCCATTATAAATGAAGAGATTCGAGCCTTGATCCAACTCTGTTCGAATTGCATCGAGTTCAGAAAGAACAAGCCAGAGCCAATGATGCCGACCCCGTTTCCTGAATCCCCTTGGGAAAAGGTGGGGATCGACTTCTGCGAAGTAAACGGAAGGAAGTACTTGGTAGTCGAAGACTATTTCTCAAGATTTCCCGAGTTTGTTCAGATGGACAAAACCTCGAGTTCTCTTGTGATCGCTCGTCTTAAATCAATCTTTGCACGACACGAGATCCCTAAAACGGTCAGATCAGATGGCGGCCCACCGTTCAATAGCCACGAATTCATCAAGTTTCTAAATCCTACGGCTTCAACCACGAGAAAAGCAGCCCGACGCACGCCCAGAGCAACGGTTTAGCTGAATCGGCGGTAAAAGCAGTGAAGGGAATGCTAAGAAGTCTGAAGACATCCATCTGGCGATACTCAATTATCGAAAACACTCCTCTCCAATGCGGATATAGCTCAGCTCAGCTATGCATGGGACGAAATCTTCGAGGAACTCTACCAACTTCACCCCTTCATTTGAAGCCACAATGGCCGAATCTGAAAGAAGTGGCAAAAGAGAGAGGAAGCTATGAAAATCAAACAGAAACAGCACTTCGACTCAGACACCAAGCTAGAGATCATTCCATGAGGCAACATCACCTTTATTAGGCCGACATAGGCGTCGCTAAAACCTCGCGCAGTACTACATGGGTTGGCTTACATTGCATCTTCAAGGCGCTGGGGCGCTAGGTTCAAACACTTAAAACTACTTAATACTAACCATCGTATTACATCTCCCTTTCCTTTTAAAGTATTATACTTTATCCTACATGTAGTATTAGTATAATACTTTAAAAGGAAAGGGAGATGTAATACGATGGTTAGTATTAAGTAGTTTTAAGTGTTTGAACCTAGGCCCCAGCGCCTTGTAGATGCAATGTAAGCCAACCCATGTATGTACTGCGCGAGGTTTTAGCGACGCCTATGTCGGCCTAATAAAGGTGATGTTGCCTCATGGAATGATCTCTCTTTAATAACCCTGAACTTCATCATAACGCAAATAGTTTCCTGTCTATCATTCCTACCCAAGCAAGTTAACCTAACTTTACCCTTTGGAATTATTGTGTTCTCCCCAAATGCTACTAAACACTGCATTTGTTTTAAGAACAGGGTTTGAAAACTTTTCTTCAAAAAATGTTCACTTGAGATAACACTTATCTCTGCCCCAGTGTCTATTTTGAGTTTCATTTGCTGTCCTTCTACAATAATGGTTTCAATCCATTCCTTAGGTGAAGCATCTAATGCCCTACAGATTTAATTTCATACCTGATACAATCCACATAGAGCCCTTGGTCCTGGTGTTGTCACTGGACCCCTCATTAGGCCTACTCACTGTGTATTCTGCTACCTCTCGGGTTGGACACACCTTGGCAAAGTGTCCCAGTTTCTTGCACTTCATACACGTTTTTCCATAGGCCGGACAACTTCGTGGAGCATGGTTGTAGCCACATTTCTTGCAGTCGTATGTCTTTCCTGCTCGTGCCATCTGCTTGTCTGTCGTTGGTTTCGCTGTAGACCCAGACTGGCTGTTTCGATCTCCTTTATTGTGGTCACTCCCCCGGGTTGTCGACATCTTCTTGAAAGCTTCCACAGGATATTTTTCTTCTAAGAGTGTAGCTTGTCTCTTGCTGTCCTCTGCCGCTCTGCAGTAATCCGCTGCTTTCTCGAGTTTGAGGTTATTGATCCTCAGTAGCCTCTCCTTGAGTGTCTTGTCAGCTATTCCCAGTACAATTCTAAGAGTTAGAAGTTGATCTGTCTGTTCGCCTAGCTCACATGAGCTTGCTAGATGTTTTAATCTGGTCAGAAAATGATCAAAGGGTTCACCATCATTTTGGTTACAGGTAAAAAACTTTGATTGTTCATAAATCAGGTTTTTCCTTGGTGCACAATAAGCCTCAAAAGTATCTATTACTGGCTTGATTTTCTTGCGATCATCACTGGATAAATTAAAAGTGTTGAAAACTTTTAGTCCTTCGTCCCCCACGAAATTTAATAAAATGGCAACCTGGTCTTCTTCCGGTTCCTTATATGCCTTTGTTGCACGCATATATATTTCTAGCTTCTGGCGCCATAGCTTCCAGTTTTCAGCTATGTTTCCACTGAATTCCAGCTCTCCAGGGGCTTTCCTGGCTTGCGCCATCTTCGACGGCTTTGTTTTCACGATTTGAATTGCTGGTAGAGCGTTTGGCCCTCTTACCCAGCTTCAAGACGCTGTCGTTTTAGGCCCTAGTTCTAGGCTTTGCCTAGCTAGCCTAGGCCCTGACTTGCCCTGCCTGCGTCGGCGCGTACTTACAGTTTACAATCTTGCATCACTTCTGACACTTATTCTGACACTTCTGGCACTTCTGGCACTTCTGACACCATGTAATATTACCCATGTAATAATATTGTAACACACTGGTTATTTAGGAATGAGTTCTTTATTAATTAAGATGCAGAACAGTACAAGTTATAAGCACGCCACAGGTCTAGGCTTAGCCTCCATTGCTAGTCAGTCTCACTAGTCCCAAGATGCATTGCGCCGTCCGCATTGCCAACATAACAAACCCAAACTCGCTTACAAGTAGAGGCTGGCCGGCAATATTCAAGTTACAACTGAGATCATCACATATCTAATATCAAATAAGAAACTCGCAAGGAAGTCCGTACCAAGCAAGCCTCCATAAGGTAGACCCAATTCCTCTTCAAACACTGCAAACGTAGGATAGGTGTATTGTTTGTTCCCTATTTGGAGCGTTAGGCTAGCCTCTCCCATGATCGGTAATCTACGTCCCGTTATACCTGAATAAAACCGGGTGTTCGTTCCTATAGGCACGTTCCCTTGTTGCACTATTTTTTCACTTATTAGTGACTGGTCTGAGCCACTGTCCAGCAGGAAAAGCGTAGACAATTTTGTATTATTTGATAGAACGACTTCTGCTTGTATCAGCGTTTTCCTTATCCCTGAAGATACCGCGTTTATCGCAGATGAAATGTCGATCTTCTTAATCATGGCTACCCCCATCGAACCTAACGAGGGTAGCTCCCCCCGTTTCCCTGGTTTGGTGCAAAATTGTCGCGACTCTCCCTCTGGTTTACCACCTGGTTGTTTGACTGCCTGCTATCTGCCTCCCGTCTGGCGTCCCCACTCTGAGTTCTGTTAGAGTCTTGGAACCAACACTGCCCTCTGGTGTGGCCTACTCTCCTGCAGTTACGGCACTCGGGCCTCGGGGTCCTGTTACCCGGGTTGGTGTTCCTCCATAGATGCTGTGGGGCTACATTGCGAGTTTGCGCGCCAGTATGTTGCGTCGGTCCGAGATCTACCTGATCCTCTCTCGGCGACGGGCAGACATTTGCATAGTGGCCACGCCCCCCACATTGGAAACAAATGAGCACCCTAGCTTCACCCACTCTACTATGTTCGTTTTCTCTAAACCCCTGCTGTTCCCTGGGAGCCTGTTGTTCCCTAGGAGCCTGCTGCAGAACATTGGGCGGATTGTCAACCTGCTGCACGTTCATTGCTTGGTTGTTCCCGGAGGTAGCGGGTTCCCGCGGGTTCCTTGGTGGTTTGGGAGAATGGTTTGTACGACTTTCCACGGCCCTAACAGATCTTGGCTCTATGGAGGCCGACATGGCTGCCTCTATCTCTTCCTCCCCGATCGCTTTCTCATAGGCCTCCTGATATGTTGTAGGGCGCGCGTGTGACACAAATCGCCGCACAGTACCCTGTAACCCGCGTACGAATTTGTCTCGCATGGCCTCCTCAAGAAGTTGCTTTCTTAGTTTATTTTCGGGTTCACTAGACGTCTTTACTAAGGTGCGTAGCCCCGCTATGTGTAACCTGGCACCATAGGATCTTACTGCTTCTCCCGGCTTTTGTATGCACTGGTCGAATTTATCGAGTAGGTCATCCCTTGAATCTACGACTTTAAAACGTTCGATCATATGTTTTTTTAGGACTTCATAGGACGCTTGCATGAGGTCCGCGTCCGACACGACGACCTCGCGCGCATCCCCACCCAGTTTGAGTCGTGCAATCACCGCCATCTGAATCGCCGACCAATTGCTCATGGCCCCTACCTCGTCGATCCTTCCAAAATAATATTGTACTTTGATTCCCCCTGGTTTTCCCGGAAACTCTGGAATTAGGTTTAACTGGCCTAGATTTCCAAACTGGGGTGGGTTTCGCGCCACCCTCGTTTTTGTTTCGTCATCGGACGCCATGCTTTATTTTTTTTTAAATTATCTTGAATTTACGCTGATTGTTTGATTGATATGACTAGGTTGATTAACTTGAAAACTGAGTCAGGCAGGCTGTATGCCTACTAATATAAAAGCTCCCTAATCTACATATTACTAATTTTACAAATCCCACACGCTGTCTCTAGTGTTGCATGCGGCTATGAGCGCTGTCACCACCTCGCTGATTAGGGCCAGCGAGGAAACCCAGGACTAAACTTACTATACATATAGGTGGTAGCGTGTCCCCCGAGTCGGGTAAGGACGCGTGGGCAGAGGGCTGATGAAAGCCCTCTGTGGGAGGGATGGAACAATTATAACAAGTAGGATCTCCTGAATAGTATTTTAATTAAATAATGGTTATACATTTACTCACTCAATGCCTCGATCATGGTTGAGGTACGGAGGTCTGACTCGACGCCACTGAATCCACTGACGACTCACTCGACTACTCCCTTGAGCACTCACTGGACCACTGTTACTGTTCCTCTCCCGAAGGCTTCACTCCTCCGCCGGCCCTACCCCTAGCAGCACTACGAAACCATCCCCTCCTTCCTGCTACCCTGCCCTGCTGACAACTCGTTAGTTGTACTGAGTTTGTGTTGATGGGACCTAAGCGCCATGCAACACTACCGACTCAGTCATCAGTCATATAACTGATTTTCAGTGGGGGGAAAATAAACTAAAGCGATCAATCCAACCCTGCATGCCCCGACATAATCGACGAGTGAGCGATAGCCAACCAAAGATCGATATTTTTTTAATATAGGAAATCTAGTAATCAGTAGTATGGACAGTGCGAACACCCGAGGATCAACGCCAGAATCAACAAGGCCGATTCAGAACAACTTTAAATTTATTAGGTATGCGCCTCGTTGCTAGGACGGCTGAAACGGCACCGTTGCTAAATCAGCAGGTAAAACCTTCTGACTTAACGGGAATTGAACCATGGACCTTCTGTATTGGAAGCAGAGATTCTAACAACAATACCAACGAGCCACACAATACACATTTGAGTGTAAGTGCTTTGCTCTAAAGAAATAAAATTTATCTCATATCTGAATACGATAAACATTAATTATTATATTTTATATATATATTATATATATTATTATGATAGGCCTAATCAATTAATTTCATTGAGATTTCGAACGCCGAACGTCTCGGACCAGCGCTCTTATCGTATGTGCCACATCTAACGGTGTGACTGTGTTACAAATTAAATTAACATAAGTAATAATGACATAAGTTTTAACATTTGACTCCTAGCTTTGAACTGCCATTCGCGCAATGTGGTTGGTACAATGGTACCTCATCGGCGCTCGTCGGGAAGCTTCTGTACTTACCAATGTCAGTTTCGGAATTTATTGCGGGCATCTTGCGACAAATATAATTATGTACAATCAGTGTCCTGCATAATAACTTCTAGCAAAAATACTCTGATTCATAATTTATTCTTGAGATGCGCCCCTGTTGATGAAAGTGTATTCGGTACAATACGTGGTTGATTTATTAATCATCTACATTACACTACTACCTTGCTAGGACATCTAGCTTTAGTGTGTGTATCGAACTCTTGTCCGGTTGGGTACACACCTGCCGTGGTGTAATTCGCAGAAAAATTATATTATTTTATTATGCTGAGCAGCCCTACTTATTGGACAATACCAATTAATGCTATTTTTTTTATAAATAACAATTGCATTTTAGTTTCATTTAGATCTAACCGGAAATTTACTATCAAATTCCTACGTCATTCATGTGGAGCTTTTTCATCCTACGAGCTCAAGATAGCCCAAATAAATTATGCATTTTGTTGTTTCTGGAGAGACACAAATTTGGATAATTTACAATTACTGTTTATGCAACACTTGCACTGCCTTGTTGTTCACAGCCATCCTGGTACTATTTGTGCATTTAAACTTCATTGTTTATTGCTCACCGCCATCCTAATATTTTTGTATCAATTTATTTGGTGTTGAAAAGGACGCTATGTTTCTTTGTTTTCAACAATGTTTATCATCAGACTGAAATTACTTACTGCATCGGCCATTCGTATGGTCTAGTGTTATTCTCTGTTAACTTTCGATAAGTTATTAATAAATATAGTGTTTTTACTTGTGATTTGCCATTCAAAGTGTGTGTTATTGTGTCCGTGGATCGCTGAACCAGGGCCTTCATTTACAGTCCACTCATTTGTTATCTTTAACATGGTCCTCCATTCACTCCAGAGTTTCATTTTCATCTTCATGTATCACCCATTCATCTCTTGCCCCAGCATTTTGGTCCCATCCGGGCCGTATACAATCAACATGGTTCCACGTGGAAAACTTTAATCGGCTTTCGCAAGTAATCGTTTCGTCGGCGACTTCACAACGCAGTTTGAACGTCTAGGCCTACCGACGTAGCAAGAGTCTTCTCACCGCGGGCCCCAGCAGCAGCTGAAGTACGGCGTCATCAGGACATCTTCAAGACCCAGTGGCGGACGCGTGTCTTCCAGTGGCAACATCATCACAATTCAGATAAGCTATCTGCTGTACCTTCATAATAGCCTATTACTATACTTTCATTGATCTTCAATAACTTCCATCATGCAAGCGCAAGAGAGAAGTGATTTAATTAAACGTCGTGGAATAATCAAAGCTCGGCTTACACGCATACACACGTTTATAAACGATGTCAATAACCACTCAAATCTGAGTGCAATCAGAGTTGGGTCAGAAACTCTTATTTCCATTTGGGATCAGTTCGAGGAAATACAATCACGTCTTGAAATAGAAGACACAAATGACGATTCGAATCATGAAACCTACAGAACAGATTTTGAAACTTTATACTTTGAGGCTTATGCTAAATCTAATGACATACTCACGCCACCCATGGTACCTATTGATACACCATCAAGTCATGGTTCTGGCAACGGGTCGCTTCTTAGCACTCATAACAACAATCTGATCAAACTTCCTGGTATAAATTTACCACAATTCTCAGGTGATTACAGTCTTTGGTCACAATTCAAAGACACCTACGTCGCGCTCATACATGAGAATACTTCTCTTACGGACATTCACAAATTCCATTATCTGTTGTCTTCATTACGTAATGATCCACTACATTTAATCAAGAATTTGTCCTTGTCGTCTGCTAACTATACCATAGCATGGAACATGATTCTAAAAAGATATGAAAACAAAAAATTAATATCTCAGAAACACATCAATGCTCTTCTCGATCTGCCACATGTGCGAGCAAACTCGGCTCACGATCTTCGCCAATTAGTTAACGAAGTAACAAGCAATCTAAATGTTATCAAGGCTCTCAATCTGAGTGTTGAAATTCACGAACTCTTACTTATTCAACTTACCCTTGGCAGATTAGACATACACACCAGGCGGGAATTTGAAACAACACAACATTCAGACTCAGAGTTTCCTTCACTTAAGGAATTATGCGATTTCCTTGACAAGAGGTCACAGACATTCGAGCTTACTCAGTCCAAGTCTGACAATTCTCAAACTAAAATAAACAAGTCTACTAAAGATACTTACCAGTCTAAGCATACGTATGTTTCCACAAAGACCAATAAGTGTTTGCATTGTAACAATGACCATTATTTGTACAATTGTAAATCATTTCGTAATCTCCCATTGTCTGACAGGTGGCATGTAATCAAATCTAAAATGCTTGTGCAAATTGTTTTGCTACCAATCATCAAGCCAATGCATGCAAAGCTCGTAGCTACTGCAAGTGGGTTCTATGCACAGCACGTTACTTCACGTTTCTACAGACAGGTCTACTCATCAAGGCCAAATGCAGCGACAACGTCAGCACACTGATAATTCAGTGCAAGAAACTACCCCATCCTAGTACTATTCACTGGGAAAAAATAATACGAATACAGGTACTTACTGTTCGTACAAGACAAAGCCATTCAACAAGTATTATTGGCCACAGCTAGGTATACGTTAGGATAAGTTCGAAACTTAATCAAATGTCGAGGATTACTGGATTCAGCAAGCCAAGCATCATTCATACACTTGATTAGCTAATAAACTTCAATTAAAAAAGGAAGTCAAGCATACACCCATACAAGGTGTTAACAACACAACATCGACAACTACGCACAGTGTCAACAATCAGTCAAATCTAGGGTTTACTGATTATATTACACATTTGAATTGTTTTATTCTCCCAAAAAAATCACGGGCAGCCTACCGTCGTCTCCGATTGACTCCCAGCACTTGGAACATTCCTCGGATATTCAACTAGCAGATTCCGAATTCGATAAAACAGGTGAAGTCGAACTGCTGATCGGCGCAGAACTTTACTACGATCTTCCCCGAAAGAATTCACTATCTCGTCCAGGGTTTCCCACACTTCAAGATACGAAGCTTGGTTGAATCATGGGTGGAAGGATCCAGTTTCGACTACTGATCACTCTCCGCTACCCACACACATTTTATTCATTAGTAATGAAACCATTGATCATCAACTCAAGCGTTTTTGGGAAATATAAGAAATCCCAAAACTTATCGCCACTAAAGAAGAAAAAGAATGTGAAACACATTTCTTAAACAATACAACCCGTAACTCCGAAGGGAAATTCATTGTTCGTCTCCCGCTTCAGGAAAACAGGAGTGAACTAGGTGATTCCAGATTCCAAGCGCTGCGACGACTGCAGCAGTTAGAACGTCGTCTTAAGGCGAATATCAATGCCAGAGAAGAATACAATTCTTTTCTACGAGAATATCTTGAACTTGGACACATGCAACGAGTCGACAACGCTGTCGACACATCTGATAAGTGCTACTACCTGCATCGTCATACAGAATTCAAGGAATCTACTACTACTCACATACGTGTTGTTTTCGTTGGGTCAGCAAAATCCAGCACTGGACAGTCAATAAACGATTTTTTCAACTCGGTCCCACAATACAAGACGATATATGCTCAATTATCTTACGGTTCAGAACACAATCACCTAATAGCATTCACTGCCGACATTGCTAAGATGTATAGACAAATACGAATGCATCCTAGCGATTGTAACTTACAAACGAAATATTATGGAGAGAATCCATGGATGAACCTGTTCAGGAATACCAACTAACTACAGTAACATACGGCACAAAAAACAGCACTTTTCTAGCTACACGATGCCTACATCACTTAGCAGACCTGGAAGCTGAAAGATATCCCAGCGCATCTTTTGTTTTAAAAAACGTTTCAAACGTAGAGGGACTGTCTATCAGGTTCAGATAATCTGGAAGATGCTCTAAAACTCCAGCAAGATTTGCGATCTCTGCTTTCCAGGGGAGGGTTCCCACTACGTAAGTGGTGTTCAAACCATTCGGCTCTTTTGGAGGCTGTTCCAGAAGAAGATCGTGAAACTAATCTTCCACTCCAGTTGGAACAAGATGAGTCTGTGAAAACTCTAGGCTTGCTATGGCACCCTGCTTCTGATCACTTTCAGATAATGATCGATTCTTCGAAATCCTCAGCCACAGCAAGCTACTAACTCTACCAAACGTAAAGTGCTATCGATCGTATCTATATTTTCGTCCACTGGGATTAATAAGTCCCATGTCATTAACTACAAGATATTTCTACAGCACCTTTGGCTAGAAAAGCTAGACTGGGATGATCTTTTACCCAAAACCCCCCGAATAATCATTGGGAAAAGTATCTACAATCAACTTCCTACCATAAGCACCATAAAGGTTCAACGACTAGTTCTAGTCACAGGAATCATTTCTGACATTCAACTTCACGGATTCTCCGATGCTTCCGAAAGGGCTTTCGGAGCTTGCATATATCTCCGATCCACTAACACAGAAAGTTAAACTGTAAACCATTTACTTTGCTCTAAGTCAAAGGTCGCACCTTTGAAAAGATTTTCGATTCCACGCTTGGAATTATGCGGTGCACTTCTACTCGCCAAATTGTTCAAAAAGACAGTGGAATCTCTACGTCTTGACATTGGTTCTAGTTTCTCTGGACAGACTCTACAATAGTTCTTGCATGGATCAAAGGGTCATCCACACAAATGGAAAACATTCATTGCAAACAGAGTCACAGAAATCAAGAACTCACTGCAAATGCAAAATGGCAAAAACGTCGCATCCGCACAAAAATCCAGCAGACCTTATATCAAGAGGAACTTCTGCAGAAATTCTTGCCACTTGTGACTTATGGTGGCACGGTCCACAATGGTTGTCACTAGATTTATTATTGTGGCCAGTTTCCAAAGTGCAGTCAATTTCAAAATTTAAGACATGCCGGAACAAAAGGCTACTGTTACCACACTCACTGCCACCAAGCAAGAAGATGGATTTTCTGCAAGTTCTCAAACTATTCAAACTACAACGTGTAACGGCACACTGTCTTCGTTTTTGCTACAACGCTCGCAAGCCATCTGCGGAGGGAAACTACTCCGTACTATCTGCCGCAGAGCTGCAAAACTCACTTAAAGTATGCATCAAAATAGCGCAAAGTGAAGCTTATGCGTCAGACATCCAAGCTTTGTTAGCATCAAAGGAAGTTTATAACAAAAGCAACATCAAAAATCTCTATCCATTTTTGGATAGTGAAGGCATCTTAGAGTAGGAGGTAGACTCCCAAAATCATACTGCCATTTGAGTCAAAACATCAAATCCCTAATGCCACCACAGCATCATCACACTAAAATGCTCATTATGAATGAACACTTACGACTGTTACATGCTTCAGCACAAATGTTGACGTCATCACTTCGACAAAAAAATACTGGATACCATCCATAAGACGTATCCTGAGATCGACATTGCATCAGTGTTTGCCGTGCTACAAATTGAAGACATCTGTAACGCAGCAACTCATGGGAGAACTTCCAGCTCCCAGAATACAACCAGCTCGCCCCTTTCTAAACACAGGAGTCGATTACGCAGGACCGTTTTTCGTAAACAAGGATCTACACGTGCAAAGTTAAATTGAAGGCCTACATCTCTATTTTTGTGGGTCTAGCTACAAAGGCCGTCCACATTGAATTTGTCAGTGATATGACTACCGAGGCATTCATTGCTGCTTTAAAACGATTCACATCACGGCTAAAGGGAAATGTTCAAACATTTATAGCGACAACGGATCAAACTTTGTTGGTTTCCAATCACCAGCTTGTTGACCTTAACAAGTTGTTAAAATCGAAGTTACATCAAGATACTCTGAAAAACCATAGTTCTGTCGATTAATTGTAACTGGTTTTTCATACCTCCTCGTTCTCCCCACTTCGGAGGTTTATGGAGGGCTGCCGTTAAATCCTTGAAATACCATCTCAAGGGGTAATTGGAAATAAACTCTCTCACGTTTGAATAAATGGTAACTTTACTTACACCGATTGAAGCTTGCTTAAACTCACGCCCACTTATTGCCCTTACAATGATCCTAATGATATATCTTATCTTAGTCTAGGTCATTTTCTAATCGGGGAGGCAATCACCGCTATACCAGAAACCAACTTTACTGACAACTCAATTCATACGTTGAATAGATGGAAGCAACTTCAACACTCCATGCAGCTCATCTGGAGGAAATGGTCAAGTGATTATCTACACTCTTTGCAACAAAGACAGAAGTGGTCTAGTTGTAGTCCAAATCTTCTAGAAGGCACGGTGGTCCTGGTGAAGGAAGACAACCTATCTCCTCTCCAGTGGCAGCTTGCTGTAATCACCGCTCTACATCATGGCGACGATGGAAAGGTTCGAGTGGTCACAATCAAGACTTCTCGAGGACATTACAAACGCCCAATAGTGAAATTGTGCCACTTCCAACTTAAAATGTTTCAATGTTTCCTTTCTTAAAAATATTCATTTTTTGGGCCCCAGTATGTTTATGCAACACTTGCACTGCCTTGTTGTTCACAGCCATCAGGAGCCCTATTCCTGAGTTCCACCCGTCCACGAGACGGGACGGGACGAGTCGTTTTGTACCACGTGACCACGTTTACCCGTTCAAGATGGCCGATTGCTATTCCTGAATTCGATCTCGTCCCGTTTTTGTCAACCCGTCCCGTCTGATCTATCTCGCTGCTCAAGACCAGCCGAGAGAGCCACCGAGGCCGGCACCCATATGGTTTGAAAGAAAAACAATGGCGGACAACATCACTGCAATTTCACGTTTTAGCGTAGGGAAATAATGTTTTATGAGCTTTGCGTGTATGTTATGTACGATATACTGTAATAGAAATGACCGCAGTTAAACTGCGCGTGTGTTTCCAAGTTTCATCTTCCACGGATTGCGATGTAATCACGAATCTATGCACCGAGAAGTTGCCCAATCACTGCAATACGGGGCAAAGGTAAGCTAAAACATCGCATTAAAATTTATTTTTAATATGTGCGGGCTGACCAATGTAATAAAGACACATTTTGTATAATTTATTGCGTATTTCTTTTATTATGTACGTCCCTGCATTGATTGCAGTGGTTTTCACTAGGCCCCTAGTAGCCCCTAGGCCTAGGCCCCTAGTAGGCTAGGCTAGGCCTAGGCCTCACTGGGCTGCAAATCCGTTTCAACACTTCTTATAGGCCTAGGGCTTAGCCTAGCCCTATGCCTAGGCAAGGTAGCTAGGGCCTAGGGCAAAATCCATCAACAAATTGGCCCTAGATTTTTTTTAGCTCCTTGGGCCTACCATTAGGCCTAGGCCTAAGCCTACTAAAATAAGTCCTTGGCCCTTAGCCTAGGGTAGGCCCTAGGCCTAGGCCTAGCCCTACACTTAAGGTCATTTAAATGCAAATAACATTGTAGGCCCTAGCCCCAATCATATGTAGGCCCTAGGGGTATTGGATGTTAGTTTTTCTATAGGCCTCCCATGTTGCTAGCTTACTTACTGACTGAATTGAAGGTCAATAGACTAAAGGGGCATAGGCCTAGATTTACATGGGAAAATACTAGGACCTACAATGCCAAATCATTTTCTTGGCCCACTCACAAGTCGGTGTAAATATGTGCCTAGGGCCTATAGTTGTAGTAAATAGCCTTTGAAGATAAGCCAATGGCTCGATGATTTTATTTTGTGACCTACGGCAAGAGTTATCCCTAGTCCTAGGCTAGACAGCGTAGCCTAGATTGCGCAACTCAACAGGTGATGCCTAGACTTATTGTTTCGCTTTAAACATTATAAAATTAACTAGGTACCGTAGGGCCTCGTTATAGATATCCATGGAGGCATAGTCTACCTCTGAATGAAATCACTGTAATTGTTTGTCTACAAGTAGGCCTAGGCCCTTAGGCCCTATGCTTATTTGGAACTTGTTTGGTTGGGGGGATCCAACACCATTAAAAACACTAATTTTGCCTAAAAGTAGGTTAGTGGGGGGGGGGGGGGTGTTGTTTAAAAAATTAGACTTCATTTTCCTCCCCCCCCCCCCCCACAACCGAAGAACAAGTACCCCATATTTATAATTTAATTCACCTACCTACTTTAGGGCTACTTTCTGTAAATCATTAGCCGGTAGGCCAACCTAACATGGTACAAATATTTATTACAATGCCCACTCAAACAATAACACTCCATTCTCCATCGCTGGGTAAGTCTGGTGTATGCCTACACCATCGAGACCAAAATTTAATGAAACCTATCTACCAGCAACAGTCAATACTTGTTACTGGTACCTAGTAGGGGGTAGGCCTCCTTCGAAAACATAATATGTCATTCAGGAAATATTTCTACCTACATAAAAATATTTACAATGTACAATTTGTTCAAAGGTGTTTGTGGTCCTGTAATCCCGGATGGAATGATGTCGTAGAAGCTATCGATGATCTTGGTGTACCTCAAGCTTATGGTGTGGTCCACCGACGTAGCCGTTCTCTTCCGGAAAGAACCAACGTCTGACCGTCAAACACTATGCCACAGTACGGATCAGCCAAGGCATTCAACCTGATTTGAAATATGCCAAACTATAGAGGAAATAAGTTGTAAAAATATGTGTCTAGAAATAAAAAAAAATTACAAAAATTGTATGGTATTATTTCAGTTACTTAGTAGGCCTGTAAAGCCTTCAATTTATTGTAAGTTTTACAGTAGCAGTCAGGTTATGGCATAGTTTTGACAAATGTTTTGTACTTTTGTTGTTTGTCCGACTGTTACTACCCGGGCTATTATGTTGTACTTTCAGACTGAAAAAGGCAACACAAAATCAATACTAGTCCGTAGAATTAAAATACAAAATACTGTGTGACACTAGACGTCCGGTACCATTGTAAATGTCAAATGAAATGGCCATCTAACTTTTATAAAATTGTTTTGAATAAAATCATGCATAACCTGACTTACGGTAGGCCTACCTGTGACAATGTGGTTTGTATTCTGCTTATGACTTCTACTATTGGAAGGTAATTTCTGCATAATAAAAGGCCTAACTTATAGTTATGTTTTTTTTTTAAAAAATTGTAGGTAAAAAAGTTAAAATTAAAAAAAAAATAACATTGAAAGTTTTCACTGAATTGGAAATTTTCAACATTGCATCACTACCTATATCTAAAATTGCAATTAACCAACATGTTCACAATTCAATGGACAATGCCTTCAGCAAACTCCTTGTCATTAGGCTAAGGCTTTATAAAATAATTTCAACAAACATATTAGTTGATTTGTTAATGGGGAGAAAACTTGTGACCTAAGCTGCACGCATAGACCAACCCTCGTACACAATTGTCGCAGTTGGGATTACAATCGTAGTTCTAGCTCGATGTGTTTCACTGAGCCATTGTAAATTGATGTCTTATGTTAGATTTGCAGTGATTACGTCTACAACAGATGATAGGTGTACTGCTTGCAAAAATTATGGTTTATTTTCCATGTTTAGTTCATATCAATATCCTTACTAAACTGTTGCACATGCATACAGTTGCCACTGAATGAATAAATATGTTGGCCCTAGGCCTACAAATAATTATGTTGTAACGTTGGGTTTCAATCAAAACTGATGAAAACTTAAAACTAGCCCTTATAAACTTGGTAAGCCTACAAACATAGCCTGAACGACAATCATTTTGTCACCCAAGCCCAACGGCACACGTATGGTCTACAATCAAAAGCATAATAGACCATTTCTCATGGTACGTATAACTATCCTAATACCTAGTAGCATAATAATAGCCAATGATAAATTTATTGTGCAAAGAAAAGCATGTAGGCCCTATGCCATACTTGTACTGGGTCTAGGCCACAAGTTGTCAGTAGGATACGCATAGGCCTAGGCCTAGTATCTATGGGCCAAAGCTAGGTAGAGCATTGGCCCTTAAAAGTAAAGTAAAATTTGATCAGCCTGTAGATTGGTAGGCTACATACGTAATACAAAAAAGGCTTAGGCCTAGACAGTAGTTTTCGACGGATGCTATTTCTACGAGTTGCTATCCTAGGCCTCTGTACCCTAATTGTTTATGGCATAGGTACTAGGGCCTAGACCTAGACCTTGGCCTACCACAATTCTGGTAATATAAATGAAATGAATGAATTGAAAGTAGGCCTAGAGTTAGGCCCAAGGTTTTCTGGGCAAGGGGGCTGATATAGGCCTAGGCCCTAAATCTAATGTGGATGTTAGAAGAAAAAGAAGACGTGATTACATTGTCAAGATGAAGCGTTTACGCAATTTATTTGGCATATTATAACAAACAAGTATGCATATGTACGCCCACCCTAGGATAGGCAATTCTTCCTCGTAATATACATAGAAAGTGAGGCGCCCTAACACGTAAAGATTGGATTGCTCTGAGACAAGTAGGCCCTAGGCCTAGCTAGCCTAGGGCTTAGCCCTACGAGTTAAATTAGCAGCTGCAAACTGTGGTTAAAACATTATTACACTGTTCATAATGCACTTCACAAACGCAAAATATTTCGTCGATAGTATATATAATAACGATCGAAGAATGATTATAGGCTAACAACGAGAAATAGGAATTGCAATGCAACTTTAACCTCAAATTAGCGTCAATGTTATTGTTTCGTCGTCTGCAGCTGTCTTTTGACAGCAAGCAGTAAACATGAAATCGAAGCACGCCATTGGCTAGAAATAGTGAAAAGCTGTTCACAACAAAACTAAATCAAATGCAGTGTTGACAACGAACGGGTTCTAGCCTCCCCCACCCGTCTCGTCGACTTTGAACTCGGGAATAGCAAATCGGCCGGGTACTGACGAACGGGACGAGACGGGTGGGGTTTGAGTCGTGTCGTTTGGCCCATCCGTCCCGTTCCGTTCAGATTTCAGGAATAGCCCTCCTGGTACTATTTGTGCATTTTAACTTCATTGTTTATTGCTTGTTGGAATGATCTTCTTATTCTTATCTAACTACAATTGTTAAGTTGGTATTACTACTAGTTGGTACGACAACAGTATTTATCTGTATTGTGTTGGCAACACTGTATACTTGTCGGCGTCCCTTCCGTTGTGAATAAACATGGTTGATGCAAACTGTAGTTGCTTTATCTTTTAAAACAAACGCAAAACTGAATAAATCCAATAGGTTATGGGACCAGGACGTGTTTTAAAGTGAAGTAAAAATTACATTGAAGGTAGGCCTAGCCTAGTTTGTAATGGCCTAGGACCTAGTTCGACCGACGGGTAAGTCAGAATTCTTTCTTCATTCATTCAGTGGTGGTCTGTGAGTGATAGTAGGCCTACATCACGATGGCAGACAAATTCCTGCATTTGGAAAGACTGAATGGTAGTTCGAATTTTGCTACTTGGAAATTTGCAATGGAAATGTACCTACGTCACGAAAAGTTGTGGACTGCTGTCAAGCCTATAAAGAAAGATGATGGCACGTTCGAAGCTGTAGACGAGGATACAGATGAAAGGGCAAGAACCAAGATTAACCTGAGCCTACATCCATCTTGCTATGTACATGTAAGAAGTTGTACAACAGCAAAGACTACGTGGGAGAGCCTTGTGAAAGCTTTCGAGGATACTGGTCTAATGAGAAGGTTAGGACTATTAAGAGGTTTATTCAGCATGAAAGCAGATCAATTTCAGTCAATGGAGGAATATGTAAACAAGGTTATGTCTCTCAGTTTGCAGTTGACAGACATAGGTTATCCTATGGATGACGAATTCCTTGCTGTAATTCTGTTGAGTGGTTTGCCGAGTAGTTATGACCCGCTAGTTATGACTTTGGAGGTTAGTTCTGAAAAACTTACAAGTGATCAAGTAAAAACCAAATTGCTTCATGAGAATTCCAGAAGAGTTAGTGATGAAAAGGGGACAGCGGCTTTGTACACTTCAAAGGGTGGCAACTATAAAAAGAAACCTGGACAGAAGAAATTTCTGTTCAGATGTTTTAGATGTCACGAAGAGGGCACAAGTCATCGGAATGTTCCAAGAAACTTGACAAAGAATCTAACGAGGCTCATGGAAACAAGGTTGGTGGATCTCAAGATAAGAAGCAGAAGGCAGCTCCAGAGAAGAAAGGTCTAACTGCATGGAATATGTTCTCAGCACTATCGGTAAAAGTAGAATCACGAGCATGGCTTCTTGATTCGGGAGCGACAGCTACGATGACGCCTCACGCAGATTGGATGCAGAATCGTTCGTGGTGTTCTCCAGCAGAAGTTACCGTGGCAAACGGTGGTACTACTCAAAGTGGTGATATCGGTGAAGTTGAGATTAAACTGGCAAATGTGTCGGAACACAAAAAATTAACTAAAGTTGTGCATGTTCCAAACCTGTCTGCGAATTTAGTTTCTGTTAGCAGTGTGACATCTAATGGGTTGATTTGGGTATTTGGATCTGATGGTGCTCATATGTACCGTGAAACTGATTTTCTGGTGAAAGGAGATGTATTGGCCACTGCCACACAAAGACAAGGGCTGTATCACCTAGATGTAGAGTCATATGTGGTTCCTAAGGAGTCTGGTCAGTCGGTGATTCCGAGTCCTAAGGTAGAACAGGAACAACATATGCCTACAGTTAGTCATCAGGCTCATTTCACAATGAACACACAGGAACTATGGCATAGGAGACTGGGACATCTCAACAAAGTTAGCATGGATCTACTGAAATATGGTATGGCTGAAGGTGTTAATTTTACTGGAAGTAAGGACACTAAACCTTGTGAAGCATGTGTGATGGGCAAACAGCATAGAGTTCCCAATAAAGACAAGGGTAAAAGAGCGACAAAAATTCTAGAATTAGTCCACTCTGATTTATGTGGGCCAAGTGTGCCATCACTGTCTGGTGCAAAGTACTTTATGACTCTGATTGATGACTTTAGTAGAAAGACGTTTGTTTATTTTCTTGCTAGCAAGAGTGATGTTTATACAGTATTTAAACAATGGAAAGTCTTGGTAGAGAATCAAACGGGTGAGAAATTGAAGTATCTGCGAAGTGACAATGGCACCGAGTACATCAACCAAGATATGCATCAGTTGCTTGCTTGCAGTGGAATCGTGCACCAAACCAGCATTCCAAGGTCACCGGAACAAAATGGAGTGGCGGAACGAGCGAACCGCACTATAGTGGAGAAAGCTCGAGCTCTGCTCAGTGATGCTGGACTGAGTAGGTGTTACTGGGCAGAAGCGGTGAGTGTTATTGTCTATCTAAAGAATCGGTCACCAACCAGAGCAGTAGAGGGGAAACTACCAGAAGAGGTATGGATGGGAGATAAAGTGGACCTTAGACACCTGCGAGTATTTGGCTGTGCTGCCTACATGCACATTCCTAAGGAGCTGAGGACAAAATGGGATCCGAAAAGCAAGGAAATGATCATGGTAGGATACTGCACCGAATCTAAGGGCTATCGTCTCATAGACCCCAAAATCCCCAGAGAATTGAAAAAGCACGTGACGTAATTTTTCATGAAGATATTTTTCCTGCTAAAAGACATCATTCGGAGGATGTTGCTACTACTGATAAACCTGACAATCAAGTGTGGGAACTTAACGATGTTTTGTCGGAAACAGAAGTGAATGACCACGAATCAGATGGCCAGCCAGAGCTACAAGACGGAGATTCAGAAGATGATATTTCTATGGAAGAAGATCCAGAGCAGCCAGCTGCTATGGAGCAAGAAAGAAGATATCCAGTCAGAAATAAGCGTCCCAAGGAATTTCCAGAATTCATACTCTACCAGGCTACACGCGAGGAGGGCGAGCCTGAAACTGTACGAGAGGCCTTGGCTGCAGATGATCGAGAGAAGTGGAAGCATGCCATGGAGAACGAAATAGATTCTTTAGTGAGAAATAAAACATGGGAACTTGTAGATTTACCTGATAATCAGAAGCCAGTTGATTGTAAATGGATTTTTAAGATTAAGAAGGACTCTAGTGGTATTTCAACATACAAAGCCCGCCTAGTCGCAAGGGGTTTTTCTCAAAGGTATGGCATAAATTACAGTGATACTTTCTCTCCTGTTGTTAGGTACGGCTCAATCAGAATGTTACTTGCTTTGTCAGTTGAACTAAATCTATTAATAGGTCACCTTGATATAACAACAGCCTTTTTAAATAGTGATTTGAAAGAAGTTGTTTACATGAAACAGCCGGAAGGACTGGAATCGGTGAAAGGTAAAGTCTGTCTTTTGAAGAAAGCTTTGTATGGTCTTAAGCAAGCGAGTAGAGCTTGGTATGACAAAATTAATTTAGTACTGCTTGAAATGGGTTTAAAAAGATCTGATTTTGAACCATGTATATATTTTAAGTTCGAAAATGGGTGTATTTTCATAATCGCCTTGTACGTAGATGATTTTTTTGTCTTTAGCAATGATGAAAAATACAAATCGGAAGTAACAATGAAACTCATGAGTAAGTTCAAAATGAAAGATCTTGGAGAGGCAAAATGTGTGCTGGGTATGAGGATCAGAAGGCAAAATGGGGAATTATGTTTAGACCAAAAATCTTATATTGAAAAAACTCTTGAAAGATTTTTAATGACTAATTGTAAACCTTTGAACACTCCAATGGAGGTAGGGTTAAAATTGTCCAGGGCTGAATACCCAGATCCTTCATTGCCTTATCAGGAACTGATAGGTTCATTAATGCGTCTTGCAGTAATCAGCAGACCAGATATTGCACACACAGTAAGTGTGCTCAGCCAATTCAATAATTGCTATGATGAATCTCATTGGGTATGTGCTAAACGGGTCCTAAGATATTTACAAAAAACAAAGGATTTGTGTCTTGTATACAAGAAAACAGGTGTTAAACTTGAAGGATTTGCTGATGCAGATTGGGGAAATTGTTCTTTGGATAGAAAATCTTTTACTGGATTTGTTTTTGTACTTGGAGGATGTGTAATCTCTTGGGAAAGCAGAAAGCAAAAAACCATTGCTCTCTCAAGCACAGAATCAGAATATATGGCTTTAACTCAATGTGCAAAAGAAGCAATTTTTCTTAAAAATTTGTTGAATGAGTTGAATTTTGCAAATAAACAGAATGCTATAACTTTGTATAATGATAATCAGTCTGCACATAAACTGGCGGAAAATCAAATGTATCATAACAGGTCAAAACATATTGATATAAGACATCATTTTATTAGGGAGTGCGTTATCAATAAGATTATTGATCTAAAATATTTGTCAACAGAAAATATGTTTGCAGATGTACTCACTAAGAGTTTGCATGGTCCAAATCATGTAAAGTGTGTAAAGGGTTTAGGTATGATGTACAAATAATCACAAAAATGGTTAATTTTTCTTAACTTTATTGACCAACTGATCATGTATCTAGATTAAGGGCGAGTGTTGGAATGATCTTCTTATTCTTATCTAACTACAATTGTTAAGTTGGTATTACTACTAGTTGGTACGACAACAGTATTTATCTGTATTGTGTTGGCAACACTGTATACTTGTCGGCGTCCCTTCCGTTGTGAATAAACATGGTTGATGCAAACTGTAGTTGCTTTATCTTTTAAAACAAACGCAAAACTGAATAAATCCAATACCCTAGGCCTAGCTAGCCTAGGGCTTAGCCCTACGAGTTAAATTAGCAGCTGCAAACTGTGGTTTTAAAACATTATTACACTGTTCATAATGCACTTCACAAACGCAAAATTTTTCGTCGATAGTATATATAATAATGATCTAAGAATGATTATAGGCTAACAACTAGAAATAGGAATTGCAATGCAACTTTAACCTCAAATTAGCGTCAATGTTATTGTTTCGTCGTCTGCAGCTGTCTTTTGACAGCAAGCAGTAAACATGAAATCGAAGCACGCCATTGGCTAGAAATAGTGAAAAGCTGTTCACAACAAAACTAAATCAAATGCAGTGTTGACAACGAACGGGTTCTAGCTCACCCAACCCGTCTCGTCGACTTTGAACTCGGGAATAGCAAATCGGCCGGGTACTGACGAACGGGACGAGACGGGTGGGGTTTGAGTCGTGTCGTTTGGCCCATCCGTCCCGTTCCGTTCAGATTTCAGGAATAGCCCTCCTGGTACTATTTGTGCATTTTAACTTCATTGTTTATTGCTCACCGCCATCCTAATATTTCTGTATCAATTTCTTTGGTGTTGAAAAGAACGCTATGTTTCTTTGTTTTCAACAATGTTTATCATCAGATTGAAATTACATACTGCATTGGCCATTCGTATGGTCTAGTGTTATTCTCTGTTAACTTTCGATAAGTTATTAATAAATACAGTGTTTTTACTTGTGATTTGCCATTCAAAGTGTGTGTTATTGTGTCCGTGAATCGCTGAACCAGGGCCTTCATTTACAGTCCACTCATTTGTTATCTTTAACATGGTCCTCCATTCACTCCAGAGTTTCATTTTCATCTTCATGTATCACCCATTCATCTCTTGCCCCAACAATTACCGTGTTCAATATCAAATTTAAAATGATATCAAATTAGTATGTTATTCATTTCAATTTACAACAATAAAAATGAGAAAATAACATAAGGATGAGGATAGAACACTTGCTAGAATATCCATCTTTGCATCTATGCAGGTTTGTGGCAATGAGGTTGACCTTGGCAGAATTTTCGTCGTTGTAGTGAGTCGGACATTAATTAATTATGTCGAGCTGTCTATCTGTGCATTACCCCTCTCGCGGCTGGCGGCTAGTGCCATATTTGTATGCCGAAAAATCGAAGTGGGGATAAATGTGTTCACGCCTTTCCCTCCCCCGTCCTTCACCCCGCAAGATTGTAAATTTCCAACAATTAGTTCCTTCGGGTGGTTAAAATCCTGTTAAACAACTTTGCACATTGGTCAATATGCTCTAGCGTGCTCTAGACCTAGATTTTGACGTCACGTGCTGTTTGCGCAGGAAATAAAATACTACAAACTTTGAGCCTCAATACAATTATAAATATTAACTTTAAATTGCTTTTAATTGCAATAATGGCGTTTTAAAGTGGTTTTTATCCATTTCTTACACCCCCGTCAATATTTGAACTTGGTGCATATTCCCTAGAGTCAGAAAAGAGAGTAAAAAAAGGAAAAGATTTAAGTGCAAGAACGCTTATAGTCGACAACGTTAGTAGGCAGGCAAATACGTAGGTAAATAAGCCCGTTATTAGAGATATTCTGTAACCCCGATTACGCCATTTTCAATTATCGATCAGTGTCTTGTAAAGCGTAAGACTCTACCTGCGCTCCTGCCTCGTTGTTTGGTGGATAGCCAGGATAGCACCATCCATTAGCGTAACTACGGAGGGGGGCGGAGGGGGGGCACCACCACCCCCAAATTTAGTCATTGAGTGGGGGCACGTGGCACTTGCACGGGCAAGGCTAGAGAGGTGCATTATGGCCTTACAGTTGACGCGCCCGAATACCAACTAAATTTTTTTAAAAACCATTATTTATATGAATATATTTATCAATCTTAAATGCTAATGTTCCCGGGTACTCAACACATGACTCGCTCACTCGTCTAACAACGACTTTGGCGTTTCCCTAATCTAGTTGGCTAAAGCGCCCTTATAGCCGAAATATGGGAGACGTGGGTTCAATCCCCTGGTCGACAAAGATTTTGTAATTTCTGGATTGTATTTTAAAAATTATTAAACGATGCATATAACGCAGTGTAGTCCATCATCTGTGGCAATAGGGCCTACTATGGTAAACATAGCCAGTACGAAAAACGTGAAAATATTGCAAGGTTTACTCAATCTACGAGCGGAATTTGGGGATACCTTGGGCGTGCAAAATTCGACAAACCCTGGGCACGGCATTTCACGGCCAGGCAAATAACAAACAAAAATTATCTTTTCAAAATCTAAACCATTGTCGTTAAAATAATTTCTAAACATTGGAAGCCGATTTTTCAATTAATTATTTCTTGTAGGTTTAAATCGCAATGTATCTTGCTGATTTTGTAAGCAGTTCTCAGTAAACTCGTACCGGATGTCTGTTTAAAATTTCAGCGCAATCTGTTTAGCGATTCGGCTGATTTTCAACGTACACATACACACGCAGACTAACAGAATAAGCTCCGTTCAAGTTGAATGGAGACCACTCCGTTCGCTGCGCTCACTCGTTTAACAATATTATATATCTTCACAATTCATAAATTATCGACAAAACCTCGCTAAAACCTAGTAAAAAACACCATTTGCCATGTAAAAAAAAAAATGAGGCTCCAAATTTGATTAGTATGAGTGAAACTATTCTAAGAAACAGTATGAAGAGCCCACATAATGCGAGTCAATAATAATTCTCTACTTAAAGGCATTAAATCACAATGGACGAAGTATTTTTTTAATACAAGGTGTACAAAAAATAAGAATGCCGGACATTTTGGCAACCTTGGATGAGGCCTATACCCTATACAACGGTTTGTTTTGACGCGCGCCTGGGGGCATGTGACGCAGGTGGATGGGGACCTGCTGAGCTGACAAAGCCGGCCGGGCGAGGGTAGACACTCGGTTAGAACACGTGTTGTATTTAGTAAGGGGTTGACATTCTGTGTGGATGAAGTGTTCGCAGATTTGTTCTAGCACAGTGACAGCTCTACAAGTGTTTTATGTACTAATTTAATTAATGTGATAGTGAATAGCATTACAAGGTTTGTCGAGATATGTGAAGAGTATGGATGGCTCAGTGACTACAGTTAACAAACATACCTATATAGTTGAAATGTGGATTTTGTCTTCTTTTAGGTTCTAGTAGTTTTTAAAGTTAGTGATACGTGTGTCATACAAAGAGACGGCAAACATACCGAATAATTCTTAGTTTTATAAGTAATTACAGACTACAGTTAACATTTAACGAACATAGTTGAAGTGTGGATTTTGTCTACTTTTAGGTTCTTGGTTGTTTTTTAAGTTCGTGATAAGTGAGTCATACAAAGAGACGGCAAACATACCGAATAATTCTTTGTTTTATAAATAATTAATGTGTGTCGCGTAAGCGTTTTAATGTGGATATTATGAACAACAAAATCAAAATCAGGTTTATGATACAGAAATGTGGTTTTCATATTAATCCGTGGGTTAAAATCGCGTTACAAATGTATACATTGTTCTAATCCTTACAATGATAAAGAAATCATTAAAGTCGAATCACTTTTAGTCAAAGTAGTCCACAGTACTCCCGTATGCGACTTTAAATCCTATATATCGTTGGTCTTTACATGTGGAGAGTAACAAAAACTGTTGCCTAGCAGTGTTGAGAGAATGAATGTTAAATATGCTCGAACCCATCATTATTAGTAATATAATCGAAATTAGCACGCAAATTTGTGATTTTTTCCGATTCGTGACAATATAAGCACTCTGTGTTGGTATCCATTGATGTTGATGTACATTCATTACAACTACACCTTTTAAGATCACCTTTCCTGCCACTAAACTGTTTTATCCAGGCTCCTTTTTCTTAATTTTTCTTGAGATTTTCCCTCTGTTCACTTTCTGTGTATGAAGGCTCGAAAATGAAGGGAGCTAATCCTAACATCGTGTACATAGAACATACACTTTTCAACTGACCCGTCCCGTGCCCGATGGTATTGAATGGGCGGGCAGTGAGCGGCCGCATTCACTCGAGTTGATCGGTAGCGAAGCTCTGTACCCATCCAGCTACGTCACGAGTGGTGACGTCACGCACTATACAATTTCCACAATATTGGTCGTACCATGTTTAAATATTGACCGATTTCTTTCATTTTTTTTCTAAATTCCTAAAATAAATTTAGGTTTAACATAAGTAAGCAACAAGTCAATGTGAGAGTATGGCTTTAAAGGGGCTATTAACTCAAAAAATGATTTTTTACCACATAATCTATAGCACAATACTACACTAAAAGGATAGTTTAAAAAAAGTTATCTAGTAACTGTGATTTAACACCAATTTTTCATTTTTTTGATCCTGAAATTTGCGAAAATTGGTGATTTGAGAAATTTCTTAAATCGGCTTTAACCTGCTTATTTTTTGTTCCACATAGATACTAGAGCATAGTCCCAATCTAAAATGCCCATTTTTTACATCGTGTCTTGAAACTGTGCCCAAATATACCCTCAAACACGCAAAAATATGCATTCCAAAATCACACCCCATCTTGGTAATCAGCATATTTTGACCGAACTACTTGCCCAAATTACAAAAAAAAATATAAAGACTTTACAGAAAAGGCTGTAGAGTACGTCAATAATGGCCAATATTTTTTTTGATCAAAATCCTCCAAGGTCACGGGGCATAAAGATCGTCCCCACGTAATTTCTTATGGGAGATTTTTGCCGATGGGACCTAGCTCGAAAAATGTCGTTTGACAATTTTTTGGGAGGTCATGGTGGCTCCAATAATTTTTCTGTTAATTGCTAAATTCATTACTAGTTAGCCTGAATGAAAAATATTTTTTGAGTTTAGCGGTTAAATACCCATTTAAAAGTATCTTCCATGAAGTATTTTTTTAACTCACGCAAGTACTTTACCCAATGTGGAAGCTACAATCTCGCTGGTGACTTTGGGAGGTTATCGAAAGTCTTAACGGTGCTCTTACCCAAAAATTTAATTTTTTGTACCACATAATATATAGCATAATAATTCACTAAAACGACCGTTTAAAAGCAATTATATCTTGTTACTGTGATTTTACTCGAATTTTTCAATTTTTTCCAACCAGAAATTTGCAAAAATTTGCGTTTTAGGAAATTTCTTAAATCGGCTTTAACCTGCTTCTTGTTTGTTAAACATATATAGAAGATCATCGTACCAATCTTAAATGGCCCTTGAAACTGTGCACAAATACCCAGCAAACATTTGTGCGGTGTCCCGCACGTTTCCCGAAGTCTGTCCCGTAATACCGCTAGTGCGGGACCCGTACGGGCAGCCCGTGCGGGCCCCGTACGGAAGTGTCCTATGGGCCATGACCGGGTCCCGTACGGGACATCCCGCACTCATCCCAGTGTGTCTCGAAGTCGTCCCAAATGTTTCCCGCGCGCTCATGCCCGCGACCTACCCTTGATGGTCCCGGACGGGTCCCATAGTTTTCCCGCTAGTTTCCCGCACGGGTCCCGTCCGGGTCCCGCACGTGTCCCGCACTCGTCCCAGTGTTTCCCGTGCATTGCTTCTAGCGCTATCTAGTAGACACTCAAAGAACTCAACATATAAAACGGGCAAAGTTTTAAAATTAAATTAATTATTTATTAAGCGATGCCACTTTCTCAATTTATACATTTAATGTGAAGGGGAATAAGTACATAGAATATAGACAAGAATTATCAGACATAAATTTTATTGACAACAGCCGAACTCAAACCCGCAATGCCTTCTTCCGGAGTCAGACGCTCTATCCACTCGGCTACAGCACCTATACTGTTTTTGGCGCGTTAGATAGCTTATGAAAGGGAGCACGCTTGCGTGGATTGCGGAACGTAACATTGCAGTCTAACTATTGTGATATTGTAAATGTGTTTTGGTCTTTATCAAAACATGATACTGTTTTATATTTTTTAAATCCATGCTATCCTCTTCGATTATTAGGCTTTAACAAATACTCGATCATTATATCTTATGCTGGCTGGATATATTGCATTGGACGACGGTAGGCCAAGAACAGATATAATTGTTTCTTATATCTTATAACCAATCGAATGCGATCAATTATCCCCTCGTCGTCCGCGGTGGCACATACAATTATAGGGCGCTCATCGAGTACGTGGGTTTGAATCCCGAATAAGGCATAGATTTTTGTGATTGTCCTTTTTCGTCATATTATCACCACTAATCAACTCGGATAGCCTTAGTGCATCAAGGCGTTAAGCAATACAAATCAGTATACATATTTCAATACTACTTACAATAAAAAATTATTTCAGTTAAATTATCATTTAAAATGTATGTTATTTGTTATGTCTATAGCATATTTTGATTCTACAACATTTAGTTTATTTATTAATTAATTTTGTTTATACAAAATTAGGTTTACGTGTATTTAGTTGTAACGAAGGGATATCACGCATAATTTGCTATGAGGCTATCGTATGCACTCTCTGATTCTCTTCAACATATTTTTAAGATTACTTTGTACTTAATTTGTAGAAAAAATTACTAAAAAGAAAGAAAGAAAGTAAGGAAAAAGTCATCAAAAAAGAAAAACGAAAAGAAAAAAAAACAGATTTATTAGACGATCCAACACAAACAAATATGAGGTTTGCCAAAAATCAGGAACAGCAAATCAGGGAGTAATCAAACTTTCGCGAAACGACCGAACGCAAATCTTCATTCTTGTGTTCAAATCTTGATAACAATAAAGTACAAAAGATCTTGACTCTAATATATATTAGACATATAATTCTTGGAAATTGTATAGGCTAAGTCAAAAACTGATCACAGCAATGATACAGGACACCTTACTCAAGTTGCGAGCTTCACCAGTGGCCGGCCACCAGACAACATACCTTCACAACTTAACTAAGACTTAATACGATTTACTCGTCTGAAATGGAATGATTATATTTATTTATTTAATTAACGTCTATATAGGCCTATCCTATATTCAGTTATAAAAAACGATTTGCAATGAAATAGAACTAAAAGAATAAATCAACGGAAGTTTTCTACATAAATCTATACACACGTATTGTTTTAATACTCCACATTTTGGGTTATCCCCTTAGTTCCCTCGCGGGACCCGTGCGGGTCGTCCCATAGCTTTCCCGATAGGGTTACCCCTTAAGTTTCCCTCGCGGGACCCGTAAGGGTTGTCCCGTAGTTTTCCCTAAAGGGGTGTCCCTTAAGTTTCCTTCGCGGGACCCGTGCGGGTTGTCCCGTAGCTCTCCCAGATAGAAATGTTCCTAACATGTCCCTAACATGTCCCGCGCGGGACCCGTGCGGGTTGTCCCGTGTCATTCCCTAATCCGCAATATACCCGCACTTCCCTTGGTTGTCCCGCACGGGGCCCAGAGTCTCATGTTTGCTGGGTAAATATACTCAAACACACTAAAATATGCATTCCAAAATCACACCCGTTCTTGATAATCAACATATTTTGACCGCTTGCCCAAATTGCAAAACAAAATGTAGAGGATTTACAGAAAAGGCTGTAGAATACGTCAATAATGGCCAATATTTTTTTTAATCAAAATCCTTCAATGTCACGGGGCATAAATATCGTCCCCATGTTATTTCTCATGGGAGATTTTTGCCGATGGGACCTATAGCTCGGAAAATACCAAGTTTGCCAATTTTAGTTCGGATCATGGTCGACCCAATAATTTTCTTGTTAATTTCTAAATTTATAACTAGTTATCCTGAATGAAATATATTTTTTGAGTTTAACGGGTGAATACCCCTTTAAAATAATTGTGAAACGTATTTAGCTACGATTGTTTTAAGTAACACGCAAGTGAAAGTGTAGTCTCCACGTAGCCGACTTTTTTGGTGAATTCGGCACCACGAAAATAGAAACAAAAAAGGAATTCCTAAATAAGGGGAAAATATAAAATAATTTTCATTCGAATCTTAAATTGAGAAAAATTAAACTACGTTAAGGAAAATATGTTCCCAGAAATTGTGCCCCCAAACCCCCATGATGAAAAGTCTACTTGTTATAGCTTCCGACCTATCAATTGCACACCTGCAATGATGTCATGGGATGGGGGGTATACGCGATTATACGGCGTAAACCCAAAACAAAACATTTACCCCTCAGTTAACCAAAACCAAATCAGTGTAAACGCTGTATAATATGGTGCGTGTCAAGTCCAATGACTGTGAAATCCAATGTCAAGTCAAAGCTCATTATCTAATTTTGCAATCATTACAAACATTAGTACAAGTACTGCTAACAAAATTATTTTAAAAAAATTACTAAAACTCGATAAAATGGGTCCATTAAGTTAGCCACGCCCAATAAGAAATATGACGGAATGAATACATCACATTTTTGCACTAATTTTGCACCAAAATATACCACTAATTTAAATTTTTGCACCACTCGCATACAGGACTTATTCAATATTCAAGTGGGCGGGGCCAACTTAATGACAGCCCCGCCCAAAACGCACGATTTCAAATCTGATTGCACATGATAAATGCACTAATTTTGCACCAATATACACCACCAATTAAAATTGTTGCACCACTCGTATACAGGATTTGCACGCTATCTACGGGGGCAAGGCCAATTTAATGACAGCCCCGGCCAAACGCCCGATTTCAAATCTGATTGCACCTGATTTTTGCAGCAAAATACACTACCAATTTCAATTTTTGCACCACTCGCATACAGGACTTATTCACTATTTAAGTGGTCGGGACCAACTTAGTGGCATCCCACAAAATCATCCGATTACAATTCTGTTTGCAACAGAATTTTGCAATAATTTTACACCAAAATACACCACCAATTTCAATTTTTGCACCACTCGCATACAGGCCTTTTTCACTATTCAAGTGGGCTCCCACACAGCACGAATACATTTCTCCAACATTGGTACAATGTTTGACATTTGAAATATTCTGATAAATGTTGTCAATGTTTTGGTAATATTGCTAAAATATCCAAATGTCTGTTTTCTCACAGTCCTGGTAATGTTTCCACAACATGGATGTCAACATTGTGTGAACGGTGTGTAAACGTCAATGACGCAACATTTACAGGTTATCGTTGGATATTGTTATAATGTTGAAACAACGTTTATAGTTGCGATCCAGAATCGTTGGCAGAACGTTATAATAACGTGGTATGTCCCATGGATATCCTACGTATATTCTACATAAACCTACATTCAGTCTACTCCGTTCGTAAGTCTATATTCTAAATATACATTATACAGTGTACATGCCATGAACATACACATATTCACCTATTGTGGTTTTCAAAACGCGGTCTAGCGGCGTTGTGTAGAAGCATGTACATAATTTCTATTAAGAACCTTGAATCTTTCATAATTGATCATTTAGAAGTATTTGCTTACATTCAAATTATGCATCATGTATGCGCACATACTTTAAATTGATATGAAAGTGAAATATTTTGCAAATACAATCTCTACACGTGCGAAACCAAGTTAGCATTCAGCCATGGCTCCGGAGCTTGCTTTATTAATATATTTGGGTCTTAGAGTATTGATTCATTCATTCATTCATTCATTCATTCAACCCGCGTCGAGGAGCGAGCATCACCTCAAGAGGAGCCCAGCAGAGCCACAGCGTGCGTTTGCAGTCCCCACTAAGGGAGATTAAGTCAAGACTGGCGTACAGCCAATTAGCATAAAATCGTAAGTACTAGGAGGCACTCAGGGGCTAAACCCACTAGGGGTGAGCTCCCCCTGGGTGCCTTGTAGGCCAGGCGTGGTTGGCGTCAGACGCTCTCGACGGACAAGCCAATGACAATTAGTGGCATTGGTGCATTGTTTAGTTAGGACTGGGGGGTAAGCATAGGACCTGTAGGGGCTAGGTACAGGAGGCTCCGGCCTGTACTTGGTCCACTTCCGCTTGCCCTCCCTTGTACTTTTTATAATTGACTTTTTACTAATCTATAATGACTGGCAAAACGCCTAAACTCCTACCTTTTTAATAATTTTATTTTTTGACTGCTCAGCAAGCTAATTTTGGGGTCAATTGGGACAAGCCTTTTTTACCTTTGACCAAGGCTCTGCCTTGACTTAACTTTACTATTGACCCGGCTCATGCCACTCTGACACTATGTCGAATTCAAATTTGAATAATGTTGCACCTATTCTCAAAGAGGACAACGAAATGTCTTCCGATGACGACGAATATGGACGCACCCAGTCTTTAGAGAGATACACCAAAGTAGGAAACCGCAAACGTAGGGCCGTCAAGGCATCTACAGCCAAGAAGGCGGACTTCCTAAAGCCAAAAACTACGACAAAAGAAAACCGTACTCCCTCTAAAAAGAGAAAGTCCCGATTTTCTGACCATGATCCAATACTCAAAAATCGTTATGCCCCGCTCATTGTTGATGAGAATACTGGTGATGACGATGCACAAAACAATCATGATAACCCAACCAACGAAGGAGCTGAAAATCCTGAAACTCTGCAGGAAGCCGATCCTGACCAGACCAAAAAGGGCCCTCTCCCCCCTCCGATAATCCTTCGGCAAATAACAGCATTCCAGCAGGTCGCCAATGACTTGCCGGGCTTATGCGATGAAGAATTCTCATTTAAATCAAAAGGTGAAACCACAAAGGTAATTCAGCTAAGAAGCCAGAGGGGCAACAAAGCTTTACTCCCGCTTTTCTTACTCAAAACAACCCCTGAAATGGCTAAGGAGTTAAGCACAGTGTCTCACCTATGCTACTGTGTGGTCTCTTTTGAAAAATTTAAATCGCCTATAGGCCCGGCCCAATGCTATCGGTGCCAACGATATGGGCATGTTTCACGTAACTGTGTTAATGACTTCAGGTGCGTCAAATGCGGCCAGAAACATGAATCAAAGAGCTGCGGTAAAGACAGAAATACCTCTGCCAGATGTGCTAACTGTGCTGGTCAGCACACTTCCAATTGGCGTGGCTGCCCGGCATATAAAGCTGCCACTGATAAAATTACCAAGCCTGGCACAAGCCATAAAGTTGTCTCTAACAAGAGCTCCGGCGAAAAGTTCAGAGCAGCCCAACCTCCTAAGATTAACGCCTGGGGACTAGCTCCCAATGTAGCCCGTCAACAACCTCCTAATGTTACCGACTTCCCTATTCTTACCACCAAGTCTCCAAAGCCCAATCACAAGCGACTGTCAGCTTCTGATCTAAGCGCGATGTCCCGGCGCGACAGGATCAGGAAGTTCAATTTGCAAATGGACGACTACCAAACCGATAATGCCGAACAGACTGCCAGTGATGACGATAATAATGGAACTGATACCGAACAAGCAGGTCCCTCAGAGCAAAAGCAAGCAAGGCCCAACCGCCCAAATCACCAGCCTCGCGGCTCTAATAAAACTGATCAGCATAATGAAGATCCATCCGGACTTAATTTTAATGGGATGGTCAAGTGGGCAAACGAGCTCATGGCAGCTCTATGCAATGCAAAGAACGAAGACAGAGTTGACGTAATTTTTCAATTTGCAATGGCCATTATTTATGGTGAAAAAGCTAAGAAACCAGAATGGCGCAAAGCCATAGAAACCCCGATAAATCAAACTTAAGGATCTTAGCCTGGAATGCTAACTCATTATTGCCCAAGAAAGACGAGCTTGTAGAAGCTATGAAGCGACTTAAGATCGACGTTGCACTAATCTCTGAAACTTGGCTAAAGCCAAAAGATAAATTAAATATACATAGGTACAGGGTATATCGAAATGATCGCTCAACTCGAGGCGGAGGAACAGCAATAATTATTAAAAACTCTTTAATTCATCACTACATTGACACCCCGCTTTTGGACAGCGTAGAGGCGACAGCAATTACAGTAAAAACGAAATCCTCTTATCTGCGCCTTATATCAACTTATAAGCCCCCCCAAACCAAGTTAATTACCTCAGATATTGATAAACTAGTTAGCTCTAAGATCCCTACCATAATGGCAGGTGACTTGAACTGCAAACATGCCACCTGGCTATCACGTCGCACTAATGCTGATGGCCGAATCCTCTACAAGCATTGCATTAAGCGAAACATCCAAATCTCTGGACCTGACACTCCAACACATTTCTCAAACTCTAACAACCAGCCCGATATTTTGGACATCGCCCTTAGCTATAACCTGACTAACTCGATGACAGTCCAGGCACTTACCGAACTTAGCTCTGACCACAACTCACTCTTGATTAAGTATGGCGACTTTTTTATCAATGAAACTCGCCCCAAGCATATCAATGTCACAAAAACAGACTGGCCCCAATTTAGGGAAGAACTTACAGCACTTATCCAGGATGCAGCTCCAACATTCTCTACTGCAGAAAATATAGACAATCTTTTTGAAGATCTATCCAGCAACATAATCAAAGCCCTCGAACTAAGTACGCCTTCACCGTAGCCAACTTCAACCAAATCAACCTTTGATTTGCCCCCCCGAATTTTAAAAACAATTCAAGCCAAAAACAGAGTCCGACGAGTCTGGCAATCACACAGAACGCCGCACATAAAACAACTTTTAAACCAAATGTCAGCTGACGTAAGAGAACAGATTGCAGCCCACCGCAACCGCGAATGGACTCATAAGATGCAATCCCTAAACACTGATGATCAATCCCTTTGGCAGATGGCAAAGGCAATGCTGAAAATCCCCCAGCGTAATCCCCCCCTGCATGGACCAAACGGAATTGTATATACTGACGAAGCAAAAGCTGAGTTGATGGCAGACACGCTTGAGGCAGCCTTCACCCCGAATGATATACCTAGCTCTGCTGACCACATTGTGATGGTTGAAAGGCGGATTGAAAATTTTAACGCTGAACAAGTTACCCCGACTATTAATGCCGAAGCCCCTTGCTCACCTAAGGAGGTCATTGATATCATCAGAAAGCTGAAAAATAAGAAGGCCCCGGGACTTGATGGCATTCCCAACCTGGCCCTTAAAAACTTACCAAGGAAAGCTGTCATCCTAATTACTAATCTCTTTAATATAATGATCAAACAACAAATTTTCTCATTATCTTTCAAAACATCTAAAGTTATCTTATTTCCGAAACCCGGCAAAGATAGCAAATTACCGCAAAACTACAGGCCCATCAGTCTCCTCAGTGGCCTATCAAAACTGTTCGAAAAGATAATTTTAAAAGACTCGAGGATTTCTCCACTAATAAAAACATTTTGATAAATCAGCAATTCGGGTTTCGTAGAAAACATTCTACTACTCAGCAGCTCGTACGGGTAGCTGATGAAATTGCCAAGGGCTCAACGAAAATAACGTAACTGCCGCTGTATTTCTTGACATTGCGCAGGCCTTTGACAAGGTTTGGCACCAGGGCCTGCTTTTCAAAATGATTGACCTGGACTTTCCCCCGTACCTAATAAAGCTAATACAATCTTACTTAGCACACAGGCAATTTGTGGCACAAATAGGAAACTCGCTATCATCTGCAAGGTCAGCTAATGCAGGAGTCCCGCAAAGATCTATCCTGGGCCCCTTCTTATTTTGTATTTTCATAAACGACCTTCCACAGATACCAGGTGTCACCTACGCTCTTTACGCGGATGACACGGCCCTTTTAGCCAGCTCATGGAGAGCATCCCTAGCCTATAAAAAACTGCAAGCTGCTTTAGAAAAGCTAGAGGAATGGTATACCCTCTGGCGAATTAAAATAAATGTGACAAAAAGCATATCTGTTTTATTTACCAAGCGAATTCTTCCGAAGTACAACAATCACGATTCTTTGACTTTATTTAATGAAGCTATCCCAGACGAGAAATCAGCTAAGTACCTGGGTGTAACTATGGACCACAAACTTAACTGGGCCAGGCATATCCAGGAAATTGCGGACCGCGCCAATAAAAGATTATCTGCACTCTATCCTCTCATGAGAAAGCGTAGTAGGATGTCAATATCTAATGCCACTTTGCTCTACAGCTCACTAGTTAGACCACTGCTTACATATGCGGCTCCAGTCTGGGCCACGGCCGCTAATACTCACCTTGAGACACTTGAGAAGGTACAAAATCGAGCGCTAAGGATAGCATCTAGATCCCCAATCTATTATGCACTTAAATAAGTCCGAAGGGATCTAAATGTCTCCTCTCTACGCACTCACATTAAAAAGTCAGTCCAACAATTTTTATCATTCCAACCAAGACCACAGCAATCCGCTGATAGCGTCAATTATACTGGATCCTGACCCTCCAGCAAACAAGTTCAAGCGTCCAAAAGAGGCTTCCCTCATTTGGACTGCTGATGTGTAGCTGTTCTTGCTACACTCCAGCTATTACTAGCCAGTGTTTCATCGCTGCGCAACTCCAATGACTGTCGCTAGCCGGGTCGCCCAGCAAGGTACTCAGATACGCTTGCAGGCACTTGGCTATCAGACTCGTAACTCTTGATAATGCCAACTGCTGCAGCTCAATACCTTGCGTATATTATTAGCTAATGCTAATCCAACACTGTCATCTCGCAATCAATTGACAGCTGTGGCCTCATGATACTTGGATGACCCTTCCAAAATTGACTATTGCCCATGACTGTATCGCAGCCGAGGAACTGCCCAGAGCTACTGCTTGTCAAGTAGTGCTCAGGGGTCTCTACCTCTAGCTCGCTAATAACTTTCTCTTTTAAGTACTAACAGTCTTGACCTGAGTTTCCAACTCCAATTAACTATTTTAATTACTCACCTTGACCACATAGCAACTGACAAGCCACCATGGTGTAGCTAAGTACTTTAATTTTACATCTTGATAACATTAAATTTTAAATTTTTTTGACAAACTTAGGAAGTGCCCTGAGTCGAAGCCTTCGCGCTTCAGCACCTCAGGGCCTCTCCCTGAGCAGCGGACTAACCCGCAGCCATGTTCAATCCCCTTTTGCAACGCACGCATAGACCAAAATAGGCTACTCCGCCTATGGTTGCACTGCTAAATACCCCAAGTGGGCAAAATAAAGTCTAAAATAGTAAAGCAATTATTCAAATTCAATGACAACATGCCAATAAGAGATTTATCTCGGTATGGCCATAGGATTAGGACTACTCTTGAGTAGATCCCAGCCCTTAGGTACGTCGGCTTAGAGTATAGCACTTCCAGGTCGAGGCTCTTCCATTGCACTTCGGTGGAGCTGAAATCTACCCTACACCAACTTAAATATTGGATTGCTCAGGATGCCCGCTATTTAATTACGTTACTTAATTACTTCTTACCATTTTTTTTGTAAATTTTCACCAGTTGATGGTCGGCATATTATGTGAATCGTGGATATATTCGTATATTGTCCGTACATCAAATGAACATCCATGTAATATTCCCGCACATCCTGTGAATGTCCATGGAATTATATATGATTTTAAATTACATATCCATCGGTCGTGTTGTTACCTACAATATACCTACAATATACCTACAATATAATGCACGTATTTGTATACCTATGGATGTCGTACGAATGTACCAAGGATATTCACGAAATGCATGTATGAATCGTGGATATAATCGTATATTATTCGTACATTGAAGGATATCCAGAATGATGTACATAGTAGGACGTACCACGCACGTCAAATAAACGCCAATGATATATTCCCGTACATCCACTGTACATCCTGTGGATGTGCATAGAATATGTATTTTTAAATTACATATCCCTCGATTGTTGTAGATACCAACAAGAACCTACAATGTAATATGTATATCTATATACCTATGGATGTTAAATGAATGAACCAAGGATATTCAAGAATTGAACATACGAAACGTGGGTATTGATGGTACATTCAGAGAATATCCAGTAGAATATACCTGATAGGTCCACAGTAGATGAATTTCGTGACATTTGCACATTAGCCGGATATGCCATTGACATAAAATGCTGTATATATAGTTTATCCCTGAATATACCTTTAAATTCAGGGATTTTTCATGGGATTTCGGGGGTATGTGTGGCTGTGGGGGAAGGGTGCCAAATGTGTCGCGCCACGGTTTGGGCTCGGGCCCAAAGGGAAAACCTAGATCTATATTAAAGGGAATATTTTAAAAACTTCTTTTTTAAACCGTAAATAATATAAATTTGGGCCATTTTTTGGGATTTTCATACGACCGCCATTTCTTTTTTTTTTTTAAAATTTTTCCAAAACAGTTTACGTATAATAAATTATAGAACTTTTTAATCATCTATATTTTTTAAAACACTTGTATAATTTCAAACTTTTTTCAAATAATATTTGAAAATGAATGTAAAACGTTCAGAAATCATTACCTTTTAAATGTTAACTCACAATGTTTTTTAAAACCTTCATGCCTGAAAATATCGAATTTTTAACACGGGGAACTTAAAATGCATTCAAAACCCAATACTGTTTTTGTATTGAAACCGGCGAAACCCGAAAAAAGCTTTGACCAAAATTTCCAAGTGGAGCGCCCCGTTTCCCCGGTAAAATTTAAATCTAACGATTAGTTTATAATTTTTAAAATTTTGAAATTTTTTTCCGTTTAAATTACTATCAAAGAAATATTTCCCAACTCGATTTTTTGGGTTAGCAAAACGAAGCTTCAATTTAACGGACCCCCCAAAAAAATTAGCTCGGTGGGTTTTTTGTTTTTTTGGGGTTTTTTTTTTTTTTGGTCTTTTTTTCGTCTTCCCGGGAAAAGGGCTTGCGATCGGGGATAAAAATTGGGGGGCCTTTTCAAAATCCCCCGGATTGATTTGCAAACTTTTTTTTGGGTAAAATAAAGAAATATTTCTCTAAATATCGTCTTTTCTTTTTTTTTCCGATTTTTTAGGGGATTTTTTCGTGATTTTTGGGCCCTTTTCGACCCCCGGGGGGGGTTTTAAAACCCCTCTATTTCACCGGACTTTAAAGGAAATGGTGTGTATTGTTTTTTTAAAGAAAATTTGAAAATTAAAAATTCCATAAAATCCTACGCAACAAAAAAGTTAAAAAAGCTCTCCACAGCGAGGGGAACTTGCTTTTTCCCCTATTAAATTAATTTGGCTAAAAACCAAATTGTTTTGTCAGCAAACCGAGGGATACACAAACTGTCTTTTAAAGGGCTGTAGGGGACTTTTTGGTTTTGTTTTGAAAAATATCATTTCAAAAATTTTATGTTTGTTTTGTGCTTATTCCCCATCGCCTCCCATCCCCCATCCACAATCTTTATTAGGGAAAATTTTTTTTACTTTATAAAGAGACAAAATTCCGGGTGGCTAAATAAGAATAAAAAAATTGATGAAGATAAAAAAAAAACTCCCCAATCTTCAGCTCTAGGTTTTCAGTTTTTTTTTTCCACAGAATCCCAATGGGGATCTCTTTTTGCGCGGTTTTTGGGGAGGGGAAACTGTTTTTGTTCGAAACCATTGCTTTCCCCGGCCCTTTGGTCCCTATATCAGGCGGCCCGGGAAATACTTTTTTTTTGTAAAAAAGCTAAAATTTGGGCGTGATGTGGGCATACAGCTACTGATGTTTAAAAAAGGGGCCCAAATCAAAAATTTACCCAGGCCCCCCCAATAAAAGATGGCGAAAAACGGGGCCAAATTTTTTTTTTAAATAAGGTCCATGTTAAAAGGGCCCGGGGGAAGCGCCCCCGGCCCAAAGCCCCCGGGGCCTCCCTTCCACTAGAGCCTATTACCGAAACGCCTACTTTTCACTTTCCACGGTTCGCCGACGCAAAACCCATGTAAAGGATAAAACCTGAAATTTGTTTTCAATCGATGGGTTTTTACTATGAATGATCCATTTCAATTTTCCCACCCCGTCTGATGATGCGTCTAAAATTTTTGGGAACTTCAGATCGAAAAAATGACTTTTTTTTCTTTGGTTTTTTGGTGGGTGGGGGCTCGGGCCTGACAAATTATGTATCTGTTTTGTGGGTTTGTTAGGAAAAAATTTGCCCGATGTCCATCATCTCGGGGCCAGTCTTGAAAACGGAAATTTTTTTAGATGCCCGGGAAACTTTGATAACGCAAAAATAAAAAATTTTTTTTCTTGTTTTCCCTAAAAAGGGATATTTAGAAACCCAAAATTTTGAAAACCGTGTCAGTCATCTCAGTGCCTTCCTATAAAAGGGTTTTATTGATTAGATATTTTAACTTAGGTAACGAAAAAAATATTTCTTTTATACTGCGATGCTAAAACCCTTTTTTAATTACATGGTGGATTTTTTTTTAAATCTTTAAAAAAAGGGAATTTTCTCAAATTGGGTGCTAACTCAGTCCCGTTACGTTTTTAAAAAAATTTATTGATATCCCCATAAAAAGGGAAAAATTTGGGAAAAAAGGGGCCAAAGCCGAAAACGGGGAAATAAAAGTTTTTCACTGCTAAATTTGTGGATCTAAAGTGTGGCCAAGCCCTAAATATATTTGGTCATTATATAATAAATTTTTTATATATCATATCCTTTTTTTATCTATTCCTAAAATTATGAAAAATTTAACAAAAAAACCAAAAACATTAAAAAATTTTTTTGAAACTTTTTCGGGTAGAAAAATAAAAAAATTAAAAAGACCCATTAAATTTAAAAATTTGGGTCGGGGTTTTTGGTTTTGGTTTGTTTTGATTAATCATAACGACAACCAATTTAAAAATTTCCCATCGCCCCAAGTTTTTAAAATTTTGAAGGGCGTCTTTTTAATTTTGTTTATTTCTACATGAAAATGTTTCAAAAAATTTTTTTTTATGTTTTGTTATTTTTTTTTAAATATATTTATTTTCAAAATTATAGAAAGATAAAAATTTGGGGATTTGATATATTTTAATTTATTATATTAAAAAATTTTTTATTATTTTAAAAAAAAATAAGGGGGGTTTTCCCCATTTCTAGTCTACTTTTTGGGCAGTTAAATCTTGTATCTTCTCTTTTTCGGTTTGGGCCCTTTTTTGCAAAATTTTGTTTTTTGGTAGGGTTTCTTTTTTAATTTAAAGCCGAAACTTTCAAGTACAAAATAAAAATTTGGTTAAAATTAACTTTTTTAAATCATTGCCCCTAAAAATTAAAGATGGGGGCCCAAAAAAATCTTGTAATTTTTAAACCCAAATTTTGTTTTAAATTTCTTTTTCTACCGTACCTATTTGGCTGCTGATTATCTTTTGGGGAAAAAATTTTTTTTGGTAACATTTTTGGCCTAACCTAAAAAATTTTAAAAAAAGGCGAAAAAAGATTTGTAATGAGTTTATTTACTTTTCGCGGGTTCCCAAAAACCCATAAACCACTAGTAGTTTTAAAGCAAACCAAATTAAATTTTAAAATACGTACTGTTTTTTTTTTTTTTTTTTTTTTATCGGGTTTTGCAAACAGTGAAAAAGAAATAATCCATTACAAATCTTTTTCGATTTTCAACTTTTTCTTTTCCCAGAAAACTACTTTTGGGGGCCCGGGCCCCCCGGGGCCCCGGTCCCGCCTCCCGGCCCTCCCGGGCCCCGGGGCGAGCGTCCCGGGTTTTGTCCCAAGGGGGTTTCCCCCACCCCGGGCCCAAATTAAGAGGGTTTTTGGCCAAAAAATAAATTTGAAAAAAATTTTTTACCATTCTCAAAAAAAAATGTGTTTTCTGCCCATTTTTTACACCCCATCACATTGGTTAAAATTTTTAAAAATTTTATATCTTCCTTTGACCTTTTTTTGTTTTTATTAACTTGGGGAGAAAAAATTGGGCCGGCCCAAGCTGGCCGGGCCCCCGGCACTGGCCCGGCCCCCGGACCGGAAATTTTGCTCTTTAAACTTTTAAATTTAGATAGGGCCCAATAATTTTTTTTGGGTTTTACTAAAATTCGTGATAGTGTGAGTAATGATTGACCTAAAATACGTTTTTTGTCGTTTTTAAAGGCTTTAAAAATTTCCCATTTTTTGGCTTAAACCGCCCCCCCGCCCCAAACCCGGGCCCGGGCCCTAAAAAAAAGGGGCCCAAATTTTTGTTTTTGGGTTATTACTAAAATACGTTCAAAAAAACTTTTTTTTTTAGCATATTTATTGGGCCCTTAAAAAGTTAATTTGGCCGCACAGCCCACCCCCCGGGCCCCGGCCCATTTTTACTTAGGCCCCAAATTATGTTTGGTCCCGGGACTGATGGTTTTTCAAAAACCCTAACCCAAAAAAGCCCTTTTTATAAATGTGTTTGGGAAACCCAAAAAAAAATATTGGGTTTTTTTTTTTCCCGTTTTTTTTCCCTTTTCCTTTTTTCTTGGTTTTAAATTTATTTTTTCTTTTTTAAAACGCCATACTGTATACTCACCCCCTTAAAAGTATAATTTTAAATTTTTTAAATAAAGAAATTCATTGCATTTTATTTAATAAAATTTATCTCTTTTTAAATCTAATAGTAGGCCAAATTTGTATATCTTTCAACCCAAAACCTCTAAAACCCCCCCTTTGATTACCTTTAATTTTTTCAAACCCAGGGGATTACATAAAACCTATCAATGCGCTTTAAAAAAATTCAACTGTTTCGGGTTTTTCCTTTTTTTAGATTTCAATTAAATATATTTTTGTATTTTTACAAAATAATAAACCTATTTTTAAACCCAAAATTTTTTTAAAAGTAAAGATAGATTTTAGTTTCCAAAATTAATGAAACATTTAACCTGCGCTACACTTTTGGGTTTTTCGGGCTCCCAAAACCAAAACCCAAAGTAAATGTAAAACTCGACTGAACCGTTGAAAAAGGGAAAAAAGGTAGGTACGTAAAAAAAACCGTCAAATAGTGGGGCAAGGCCAGGTTTTTTTTTTTATACATTTTTGCTCCCTTTGGAGGTTACTTGGCCCACACAAGCAGCAAGGCTAGGCAAAGGCTTTAGGGAGTGAAAAAAATCTTGCCGTTAACCCAAACTTTCGCGGAAAACCCCTAGCTTTTTGGGCCCTAGGCCAAAGGCCCCCCTTTTTGTGTAAAAAAAAAATTTGCCTACGGCGTGGGGCCGGCCTACTTTTATTAAATTATAAACGAGACCCACAGGGGCCCTTTTCTTTAGGCTGAGCTAGCCTAGGCCTGGCTGGGCCCCCTAGCCTAATTTTTTTGGGCTAAGTAGGCCCTAGGGGAAACTGGGCCCCTGGGCCTACCTGGGCCCTAGCCTAGCCGATCCTACTTTCACTTTAGCCCTGTCCTTGTTTGCTGGAAAGGGCTGGTCTGATCTGATCTGGGGGCCTGGGCTGGGTTTGCCTAGGCCTAGTTTACGTTAAAATTTTTTTTGATAGGACTAAATCAGTTGGCTTAGGCCTGGCCCTATGGGTTTAAAACAGGTAGGCCTGGGGTCTTTCAAAAAATATTTGCCCTAAAACTAGTGGGTGGGCCTATTTCCCTGTCTTGGGCCCCAATTTTTTTACACAAACGAAAAGGTTTTTTTGGGTGCGCCTTTTAGAAAATCCTAAACTGGGCCTGCGGGCGCATGTCCCACAAAAGTTGGGGCCAAAGGCCCGCTTTTCCCAAAATTGGTTTATTTTAAAAAGGGAAAAATACGTTTTAAAATTTGGGTTAAAAGTTTTTTTTAAGAAATTGTTATAAAAAAAAACCCCATAATTTTTTATAAGGACCAACCCACGTTTTTTTTATTTTAACGACAAACCTGAAAGTATTACTTCCTTTGCCCGGCCCACTGAAATTACTCCCAAATTTCAAAATTCGGATTTCTTGTTATTTTTAAAAACCAAATAGAAATTTCTAAGACTAAAACAAAGTTAGGGCCCGGGGCCAAACCAAAACAAAAATTATTTTTTGTAAAAAAAGGTTTCGGTGTTTATTTTTTCCCTTTTTTAAAAAAATTTGGACCCCCCCAAAGTACAAAAGGGGCCGACCAGTGTTTGGGGTTTTCCGGAAATTTTTAAATTTGGAAAAATTTCGGGGTTTTTCGGGAAAAATTTCCCAAAAATTTTTTCTTTGATATCCCCATGCCCATGGGTTTGGGGTCATAAAAAGAAGGGAAATTTATTCATTTGGGGCCCTTTTTTTTTTAAAGGGCAGCTTTTTCCCCAAACCCCTAATAAAGAAAAACTATTCCGGTACGCCTGCCCCTTAGCTAACTCTTTTTTCCTATTTGGGCTAGCCCTACTAAGGGGCATTTAGTTTATTTACTACCCACGTTTAACAAAAGTAGGCTAATGTAACGGGTTTTAAAGGATTTTCCCGTTAAGATTTTTTATTGGCCCTGAAATTTTTAGAACGATCGCTTTTTTTTGGGGGTTTGGGCCCTAAAAATTTGTTTTACCCTTGTATTAAAAGCGAATTAAACTTTTTTTTTTTATTCCGGGCTCTGGGTCCCCCCCAACCCTCACTTCCATTTTTTTTTGTCCATATGGGCATTGACTTTTCACGAGAAGTCAGTAGCGACAGCCCAAAACTGTAAAATGCACACATAAGACTTACTTTTTACTTCTTTACAAAAGTGGGCCCTCCCGTACAAACGGTAAAAAAATGGGCAAAATGAACCCCCCGAGGGTAGGTTAGCCCTTCCCAAAGGTTTAAAAATAACACATTTTCTTCCGTCCTTTACACACACAAGCCCCTTTCCCTGTGCTAGCTGCTGTTTCCCCGGAAGGAACTTAGCCTGGGCCTATAGGTTTCTTTTTGTGCTAGGCCTGGGTTTCAATAGCCACGGGGTAAAAATGTTTTTAAAAACCTTACCTGAAAATTTAAAACCCCCAAACCCTCTCCACCCTCCAGAAAATAGTAAACATCAAATTTTTTTGGGACCTACGCATGCTTTTCCCAGTTTTGGATAGTAGCCCCCCCTAATGCATGGTAGAACTGAAAAATGTGTTTTTTGTGGGGATACTTTTAAACACCCAAAACCCTGTTACCTAGGTAAAATTGGTGGTTTGCCATGAAAGTTTTTTTACCTTGACGTTATATGAAAAGTTTTCTTTTACTTTTGATGCTTTCTGGGAATGAAAGTTTTTTTTTGAAAATCCAAAATTTTTGCCCTTTTCCCCCCTTTTCCCTCATTTTTAAAGTGTCACAAAAGGTTTTTTTGGTATTCTAAAAATTTTGAAGCAGTGTGGTTTATGAAAATTTTTTTTTTTTCCCAAAAAATATTAAAAAATTTTTAAACTTGCCCCCACCCCCCCCCCCCCCCTTCCCCCTTTTTTGGTTTTTTTTTGGGGGATTGGGGACGGATAAACGAGTTTTTTTTGGATAATGTGTGGCCTACCTAGAGTATTATCCACAAAAAATCTGTTAGGATACGGTTTTTTTAAAATTAATGGCTTAAATGGGGAAAAAAACTAAAAATTTAAGGGGAAAGTTGTCCCTTGTTTATTTTTTTACTAGCCTAATATTTCTATAGAAATGTTTTAAAAAGAAATTAAATAAAAGTAGGCCCCTAGGTTTTCTATAGGTTTTTAAAGAAATGGTAGCTTGTTCGTAAAAATTTACATTTGACTACCCCGGGCACAGGGAATAATGCCCGTGGGCCCCTTATCGGATCTTTGTTAAAATGAAAGGGAAACTTTTATAATCTGGGCCCATAATTTTAAAAAAGTGGGAAATCTTGTTAAAATTTTTTAAAAATAAAAAAAAAGGGTTCCGCACCATTTTGGTTGTTTGTTTTTTTTTGGGGGAAATTACCCCCAAAAACCTAAACCAGCACTTTTTTAAAGGCCCTGCTATCTTAGAACACTTTAGTTTAGTTTTTAAATTGCAAAATAAAAAAAAACCCAATGATTATTTTTTCCCTAGGTTCTTAAGAAGATAAAAATTTTTCCGGGGAAAATTTTTCCAAACCAAAACCTTACCTGGGCCTGGGCCCCCTTTTTTTTTTTTTTTAAAAGTCTACAATTTACTTTGGGGCCTCTAAACGGAATTGATAGTGTTATAACTTTTTAGATTTTCTTTGTTTTATTTTGAGTCAATCTAATTTTTTAGTTAACTCCTCCCTTTTTAAAAATTTTTCAGAATTGCTTGAACGGGGTTTATGAGTAGGCCTATACCTTTTTTTTGTAGGGCCAAATTCCCCATTTGGGTAGGCCAAATGGGCCCAAAAATTTTTAAATTATTATTTTTAGGGGCCCTTTTGGGAAAAAATTCTTTCGTTATATTTAGAAATTTGGACCCAAGCGCCACTGAAAATACGATTTGGGAAAACCAAGGGCCAATTGGAAAAACTGCACCTGATCACTTCAGGGGGTTTAATGTTTCTATAAAAACTACCCCCGGGGGAAAAAATGTGTAAAATCAGTGAATTTTTTTTTGTCTGGGTTCTAAAATTGAAAATTTTAATTATCCCCCAATTGGGCCTGGGCCTGTTTTTTAAAAAAAAAGAAAATCGGGTTGTTGGGACAAAAGGAACTTTTTTTTTTCCAAAAATTTTTTGATGGGCCTATTAGGGAATTGGAAGAAAAATTTTTTAATTTTAATTTCATTTTTAAAAATTCTAGCCGGTTGCCCGTTGGGGCCAATACACAAAATTGAAACAAAACAAAAATGTTTTTTTAAATTAGGGGACTAAAAGGGGTTAAAAGTTTCCCCCAACACTCATAAACAATTACATTTGAAAAAAGGGGTTATTGTTTTATAAACATAGGCTACACCCAATAAAATTTTTATGATCGTGAGTTTTAAATCAAAAAAAATTTTTGGTATTAAAAATATAATGAATATTTTCCTGCCTTTCCCTTTTGGGCATGGGCCTACCGGGTGCACTAGTTTCCTAATTTTTATTTTTTAACAAATTTTAAAACCTGCTAAAATTTTTAACGATTTCCAAAGGGTTTTAGCAAAATCCGGCCTTTGGTAGCCGGCGCGTACCCTTTACTACAAACGTTATAGAAAAATTTTTTGGGAACCAAAACCCAAAACCAAAACCATCAAAAGACGGGGCCCCCCGGATTTTAATGCCTATGGGCTAGAGTATGCCTACTGGGGCCCATCATGCACAAAAGGGGTGGGGGCCGTGTTTTAAGAGGCGGACGTGTCGCATATCCAACTAAAATTGGGGCAAACCTTCGGTGACCCCTTTTTGGGTTTAAAAACCCCGCCCCAAAAACCAATTTGCCTATTTTACCCCTTTATTGCTTTTAAAAAAAAAATTTTTCGGGGCACTTGCATGCACAAATAATTCCTATATTATTTTAAAAAAATTTGGGAAATCTTTTTTTTTTTTACTGTTATCCCAACCTTTTCTAAAAGAAAAATGATGTCCAAAGCTTTGCGATTTGCAGACGGGGCTGACCATAAAATGCATGGGCCTAAAATTTTTTTTTTAAAAAAGATATGGACCTATAGGCCTTTTTTTTATTTTTAACAGAGGGGTTTTTTAAAAATTTGGGTAACATATATTTTAAAGGGAAGTTAGGTTTGTTGACAAGGGGCAAATCTAACCCGCCGCATTTTCCCAGCCCGGAAAATTTTTAACTTGGTTTTTCCTCGTGTGCGTTAAATTAAAAGAAACCAAAGAAGGGTTTTGAAAATTGGGGTGTTTTTTCTAAACTTGGAAATAGGCAATTTCCCTTTCAGCTATGACAAGTTAAAAAATTAAATTTTGTTATTTTGCTGTGTTCTATTGCTAATTTAAAAACGTAAAAATGAAATAAATTTCCTGTGAAATATATTATGTCTCAAATTTTTTCAGGCTGTAAAAGGTTCGTAGAGAAAAAATTTTAAATTGGATGGTTTTTTTAGTCCTCGTATCTTTTATACCTAGGGCCCACCGTCCCACGTTTTTTAAATTTTCTCTCACAAAAGCGGGCACACTGGTTTGGGGTTTCCCTTTGGTTTTTTCATTTCTTCAATTAGCCTTTGGGTTTTGGGAAAAATAAATTCCCCTGGGTCTACGAGGCCCCAAAGTGGGATTATTTTAATTAGGGGCCCACATTACTGCATTTGAAAATTTTGTTTTGATAAAATTGCTAATTTTATCTGTTCTATAAAAAGGTTTTGGCCTACTATTTTTTTGACATGACCTTGCAAATTTCAAATCTGCTACATAGTAAATTTTGTTATCGATTGGGGGGGGGGTGTTTTTTTGTTGGGCTTAAAATTGGGATAGGGCCTTTTTATAAAGTAAAGGGGGGAAATAAATTTTAAAATTAAAATTTTTAGCCTACTCTAAAATTTTTTGCTTAAGTCATATTTTTTAGATAACAAGCAAAAGTTTTCCCGACTAATAACATTTCTTTGGGCCCCGTGAAACCCCACAAAAGGGCCTGACCAAAATTATATTAAATTTTTAATGTACCATTCGCACTTCACCCATTATTTTTTTCTGTCAACATGAAAATGAGATTTTTTTTGAAAGTGCAATCCTCTGTCCATCCTTATCAACAGCTAAAATCGCTTCTCCACAAAACAAGAGACTTTAATGTTTTTCAGTCCCTATAATTTTTTTTCTTTTTAAAAATTGTGGCCCTTTTTCCATTTTTGAATTTTTATGTTTTACTACCTCGTTTTCACATATTTTATTGTTTCTTGCCCCACCCACTTGTAACAAAGTACCTATGGGAAAGGGCCCTTGGAAAAAAAAAAAATTTTCCCAAATTTTTTGGGGGTTTTAAAAAAGTTGAAAAAAAGGGGCAAAGCGGTTTTGCGTTTCCATGATTTCCCAAGGGTTTTGGGTTTTGGGTCTAAGGGTTTTAAAAAGATAAATTATTTCAAATTCTTAGCTCTTAAAACCTTTTTACTAAAAACCCCGCCAATGAGAAACCCCGGGTCTCATAAATCCGCCCCAAAATTAAAAATTATAGAAAAAAAATTTTTTAGAAACCTAAAACCTTTAAAAATTTGGGAAAGTATGTGCACCGGCCTTAAACCCAAAACGTCCCTTTTGCATTGAAAAGTACCGTTTCATCTTGATTTTTAGGGTTTTCTTTTAAATTTTAATTTTTCCAAATTTTGAAATAAGGCGGGAACAATTTTTAAAATTACTTGCTGTGGGCCCGAGTGGGTAACCCAATTTCAAAAGTATACTCGACATCCGTTTTTTTTCTATTGCTGCTGGGGAGTGGAAATTTTTGCTGTTTTCTGAGCTCAAAATTGCTGACCCTGTGCAGGGTTGGGGCCAAGCAGGTGCCGGGGAGGTCCCGGGTGGTCCGGCCTACCCCACAATCGGGGGAAGTAGTGGGCCCGGGCCCAGGGGGGGCCGGTAGGGGCCCGCCCGGTGCCGGCCAATCGTACAACTAGGAAGGGGGGTTCCGGGTAGGGTTTTTCCAAACTGGGCGGCCCAATTTGTACCGCTAGGAACAGGGCCGGCCAAGTGCCGGGTAGGTACCAAGCTGGTGCCCCGGCCAAACAAAACAAACTAGGAAAGGTTTCCGGGCCCAAATGCCGGGTAGGTACCAAACTGGTGCCGGCCAATCCTACAAGCTAGGGAAGCAGGTGCCGGCCTAGTGCCGGGGAGGGAACCCAAAAGGGGGCCCCAATCATCAAGCTAGGAAGCAGGTGCCGGCCTAGTGCCGGGTAGGTCCCAAAATGGTGCCCGGGCCAAACCCTAAACTGGTACGTGTGCCGGCCCGGTGCCCGGGTTTGGGAATTTCCCGGGCCCGGGTGCCGCCCCACGGGACACATTTAAACCCGGGCCCCGGGACCGTTTTGGGCCGGGAAATTGGGCCCGGGAACCGTCAGTGCCGGCCATTAGGTGCCGGGCCGGGGGGGCCGGTTTCAGACTTTTTTTCTTGGGTTTTTGTGACCCCAAAAATGTCACAAAAAATATTTTTTAAACCCTTTAAAAAATACTCGCGGTCAAAATACGTGTTTAAAACCCAAATTTAATCAATTCCCTTAAAAATTTTTGACAAAATGATTTTTTGGGAGCCATCTTTAATTTTTTAGTGGTCAATGATTTAAAAAAATTATTTTAACCTCAAATTTTTTATTCAATACTTGAAAATACATGCGTAAGTCAAAATAATTAAAAAAGGACCTAATGTTTAAAAAAAAAAAGGCCATGTTTAACGCCATCTTTGATTTTAGGGGTTCCTGGGTAAAATTTTTGATTTCTCCATTTTTCCCTTTAAAAAATCATAGGGGATGTTCCCATCTCATGCCCAATTTCATACTTTTTAAATAAAATTGAAGTAGCCCCTGGGTATCTCCAGGGTTTTGGGCCCCCTGAAATCTAGTCGATGCTAGCCCCATTCCTACCTATCCGTTTAAACTTTTTTTGTTCTTAAATCTTTTTTAAAAGAATGAACTTGAAATTTTAAAAATTCTTTCTGAGAACAAATTTTCAATTTTTTGAAAGGGTTTTTTGAAAGTTCCTTCCGTGCGTTGAGCCGGGGGGGCGGCTCGGCCCCCTGTTCCCACGCTAAAAACCCAAAAATCTTTTTTCCTCCGTTGGCCTACGTTGACGTACGTTTTAGCTGGTTTTTTACAAAGGGCCGCACGATTTCCCCAAGTCCTTCTTTTAAAAACATGCACGCCAAAAATTTTCGGAAACAAAATTAAAATTTTAAAAAGCCTAAAATGCTAATATCTGCTTTTTTTACAAGCTGGTCGACGAAATGGAAAAAAACAAAAAATTTATCACACGATCAAAAACAGATCAACCCATCATCCGACCCCCCCTCAACATTAGAAAAATCGGGGGAACTATGAAAACCCCCCCCCCCCCCCCCCCCCCCAGCCAACAAAACCCCGCTACTAGACCCCCTAGCAAGCTGGAAAATTTTATAACTAATGCAGCTTCTTTGACAAATATGAAGCCCATCTCCGTGCTTCGTGTGCGTAATAATAAAGTTTCGAAATTTAATCTGGAAGTCGTATTGTTCTTCTTCTTCTTGTTATTATTATTATTATTATTATTATTATTATTATTATTATTATTATTATTATTATTATTATTATTATTATTATTATTATTATTTTATTGGATGTATTTCATACAAACTCGGTCAAAACCGGAGCTAACATGTAGCACGGACTTACGTCAAGTACGTCAATGTGTATCTATATTACATACCTACATTATTACTTTGTCTTAACTCTTACTAAAATAAGGCATTTATAAAATTGAAGATGATGTTTTCTTTCTGCTGTGTACGGTCGTGGCCGATTTCTCGTCGCCATCCTAGCATTTGCTCTTCGGACTATGGGAAACCACGAAAACCATGTCAGGATGGAAGCTGTCTCGGAATCTCGAAGTATCATTCTTAGTTTAGAAATTTACAAACTATTCTACACGTGTTGAGTATTACTGCCTTTTGAGTCTCGATGTAAACATTGGGTGGAAGATCTAGTTGTTTAATGCTTTCATGTAGCTTCTTTGGTATGATGCCATTAGCGGATATCACGTATGGGATTCTATTTACCTTTTTCTGTTTCCACATATTCTTGATCTCAATTGCAAGTTCACTATACTTGTCAATTTTTTTATTCCATGTAGTCTCGACGTTATGGCACATTGGGACAGCAACGTCAATAAGGGTAGTTTCTTGTTTCTTCTTGTCAATTATAATTATATCCGGTCTGTTGTGATGTATAGTTTGGTATGTTATAACTGTGCGGTAGTAATATAATTTGAAATCTTTGCTATCTAGTACTTTCTCCGGTTTGTATTTGTAGTAAGGTGTGTGTGTATCAATGAGGTTGTACTTGATTGCTAGTTTTTGGTGAATAATGTTAGCTACTTGGTTATGTCTGTAGAGGTAATCCGTTTGACATAGTGACTGGCACCCGGATATGATGTGTTCGATTGTTTCACCCCTTACACTACATTTTCTACATTGATCGTTTACTGTCGCATCTTGTATAATGTATTTTTTATAATTTTTCGTTGCAATCACTCTGTCTTGAATAGCCAGCATAAAACCTTCTGTTTCTCCAAATAGTTCCCCGTTGTTTAACTACCTATTTGATGCTTTAATATCTACGTGACCTTTATGTAGTTCATCATAATGTCTCTTGTGTAGGGTCTTTTCTGAAAGACGTAACTCTTTTGAAGCGTCAGTTATGAGTTTCCCTTGTAGATTGACATTTTCGTTTGCTAGATTGAGTGGAGTTAATGATTTGTCAGCTAGCACCACAGCCCTATGCAGTGTTGATTGGTTGCTCTTTGTAAAAAAATATTTTCTTAAAATGTCTAGTTGTTTATAATAAGTTGTTCAGATCAATTAGGCCTCGTCCTCCTTGTTCTCTTGGAAGTGTCAATCTCTCTATTGCTGATTTAGGATGATGCATTCTGTGATTAGTAAGTGTAGTACGAGTTAATATTTCCAGCGCGTGGATGTCTGTCTGTGTCCATTTAATGATTCCGAATGAATATGTCAGTACTGGTATACGCGTTTCCAAGCAAAGATAGATGGCAGCACTAAAACGCAACATGTCGGACCGATCGGTGATAGAGGCGAGCTGCTTACGGCGAGCGCTGTATATTCAGTTAGGTTCAACTTAATTTTTGTTACATTTCTGATCATTTGCGAAAACATTGTTGATTATGTCATATCTTCCGCGAATTATATTAGTAAAATTCGTAAGTTTTGGGGATCGGCTTTATTAAAAACGGGAATTTAATGGCATTTTAAATTACAACAAATAATTGAGATTATTTGAATATATTAGCTCGAAAAGAACAAACCATCACTGTTAAACTATTAAATACAGAAACAAGTGTAACAAATAATGTTGAATGATGAAGATTGATGATATTTTGCCAAGAAAATGTTGCCCACCAATACTAATAATTTCAATAATTTACTTGATATCTAAAAATCAAAAGAGCTTGTAGCAAATTATAGCCCTACACTTGTTTTGCACGTTTTCTACATCGTTTTACAATGTTAACGCAATCGGAGTAGGCCTACATATATTTATCTACTATACACTTAGGACTACTGTTTTTTTAAAATATACACTTTATTAAAAGTAGGCCTATTGAATAGCTGATAGCATATTTGTATTATTGTTTTTTATGTCAATAATGGCATGACGCGTCATTCTGCGGACAGCTTTAAAATCTTGTAGGTCATGTCATTATACTTGTTCTTTTTTAATAATATAAATCGTATTTATTATGATATAATGTATAAGTAATAAATGAACAAATGCGGTAAACGGTATATGTAGGCCTACATTAATTATATTAGGTAGAAAATGAGGTGGGACTTGTGCAAAGCCCTAATACAATTACTATTTTTTTGTTATTGTTTTGTTATTATTATTATTATGACTTTATTTATATTAAATTATCATAATAAAACGAAAGAAGTATATCTCAATTAAAAGTGCCATAAGAAGCGAGCTATACTGTGTGTGTGTGTTTACTATGAGTTGTGAAAATTCTTGACGGTTTGAATTTGATTTAGTATTTATCGTACCCTGTTAGCCTATATTTAGTATATAGCCTATAAATACCAACAATTTATTATAATATTACAATAAGAGAATTGTAATATGGATACAAATGCTATCCTCGGTGTCTCATGAGTGCATGGGGCGCAGGTCTGAATATATAGTAATATTATTCTGGTGGACATGGTCTCGAATTCCGTATATTGGAGAGCGATTTTATCATTTTGGTGCACCCCCATGTTTTTGATTATCATCAATTAACAACATTTTGGGAGAGCAACGACAATGTACCTGTGATTGTACATATTTATAAGTGACAAACCCGGAATGACATGTGTTCTTCAGGCAAGCACATAGCGCGCTCCTCCGACTATCACTGATCGGACAGTTGCATTTTTCGCCACCAGGTAGCAACCCCTTTGCTTGGAAACGCGTATAGCATATGTATTTATTGCTGTGATCTTGCTTTTACCGTTTAGTTGCGTCTTGAGGATAGATTTTAGTCGCTTCTTGTATGTATCTATCAATTTTTCTTTCATTACTTTATGTTCAATTCTGGCAGCTTGTGAGAATCCTTAATATTTGTATACTTCGTTATCATCCATTACTCCAATCCTATTTCCATTATCTAGCTGGAACTCTTCTGCCTGCGTAACCTTACCCTTTTCGATATGTAGCGTCTTACACTTGTCTACTCCAAACTCCATGCAGATATCTTAACTAAATTCAAATGTAGTATTGATAAAACTGTTTAGTTGAACAAAATTTGACGCATATAACTTTAGATCATCCATGAGGAATAGGTGAGAAATTGTGTGACATACCATATTATTGTCCTTAATTTTAAATCCGTATGTTGATTCGTTAAGCATATGCGACAGTGGGTTTAATGACAGACAAAACCATAATGCGCTAAATGAGTCACCTTGGAAAATGCCACGTTTAATTTGGATTGGATCTGTAGTTATCTGCTGGTTTTTCATATTTAGTTTTAGTGTTGTTCTCTATGTCTTCATTACTGTCTTCAAAAAGTTTACAATTACTGGGTTGATTTTATATATTTGTAAAATCTGAATAAGCCATGTGTGTGGTGTTGAGTCATAAGCTTTCTTGTAGTCAATGTAGTTTACGTGAATATTCCTTTTCTTATTGTGTGCCTGGTTCATTACAGTAGAGTCGATAATGAGTTGTTCTTTACATCCCTGCGAGTTCTTACAGCATCCTTTTTGTTCCTCGGCCATGATATTGTATTCTTCGCAATGCTTATACACTTTATTTGTTATGCATGAAGTCAATATTTTATATATAGTTGGTAGACATGTAATTGGCCGATATTTACTTGGGTTCTTCGTGTCATTATCTTTCGGTTTGAGAAAGGTTACTCCTTCAGTAAAGAAGTCGGGTATTTCTTCAACTCCATTTATAAACTCGTTGAGACATTTTCTAATTTGATTGTGAGTAGTATTGAATTTCTTATACCAAAAATTTTGAATATTGTCATAAATAACGAATGTAACTGCTGATTGATGTTGAATCAGCGGTAAGCTTATATCTGGGGCGTAGCCGGTTTGATGTTGATTGTTACACTCTCCATTTAGTGACCAGGAAAGCTGATAGGTGGTTCCAGGATGTGGATTAGAGTTAGGTTCTGAACACAATTAAACACCTGATTCAACCAGAGAGACACACTGTAATTGCTGCATAAAGACCCACTCTGGTCATCAGCTCATCCATGTACGGCTATCGTGAAACGTGGATTCATCCCTTTACTCTAAGTGTAATTAGTAAACGTGAGCCCTAGGCTTACCCTCACCCTGAATCCCGGTATGGAGGAGTCGTTGCGGCCGTAGGACCCCCTGGACAGACGTCGACGGTTGTAGCTGTACGTCGGTGGACGTCGGTGAGCGACGGCGGCCGTAGGTGTCGGAGGGCGCCGGTGAGCGTCGGCGGTCGTTCTCGACGGTGGGCGTCGGTAGGCGTCGGCGGGCGTTATCGTCGGTGGGCGTCGGTGGGGTTAGTGGACGTCGGTGCGTGACGAGCACTCTTAACTTCGTCTCCTCAGCTTGCGATTCTCTTAGGTGATTACTCAGTACGGACACCTAGTCCTGGTGATGATCTAATCGTTTGGGTTGGTCCTCGGGTCGGCAGAAGACACCTAGTCTTCATGCAAGCCGAATTACAACTCCCCGATCCGCTCGCCCTTTGCTCACCACCAAGCCTCGAACTCCTGAAACCTCGCACTCCCATGAGGCTCAAGTCCATAGTCAGCACCCCCTCTCTCGTCCCCTCCTGGATTCTTCCATGTCTGGTCGCCAAACACGTGTCTTCTCCTAACTCCCACCATCGTCTTCAAGATATAAGGTATGGAAACTCCCCTCCTGGCCTCATTAAATAATCCTTGCCAACTTGTTGAACTACGTTCGCATTCTTCCAAAAAACAACACGAACGTAACTGTTTAATTATCATCAAACGTTTACAAAGTCGCCACATTCCTATGTAAGCAACCAAAACATTCGTTGTTTACAGAGATTGCGACAGGTGACAACCATAACACCAGGCGACTGAAACCATCCTTATGGCCAAACTAGTAACAAGGGTAAACTACCCTGTTTACATGACAATATTATCATTACCTGGTGCTTTCCAGCTATGTGTAGCACTGATTGTCGACTTTAATTCATCAACAGTTATACCTTCGAATCTCATCTCATTAACATCGCTCATCCTAGCTCTTTCGTCTTGAATCCATAGTACATCCTGGTTGTGTCCTACCGGGTTACCCCATATTCCTGCCCAAAACTCTTCTATCTCCGTCTTAGTTGGTGTTCCATTGTTCCTGTTATTTCTTCGGTAATAGATAGTTTTTGGTAAAACTGTTTTTCCTTTTCTTTGAACATTCGGTTTTGTTCTTTTTAATACTACATTCTCTATATCTTTTTTATCTCTTAGCAAGAGCACTTACTTTTTGTTTAAGTGTATCCAAATATTCGTGAATGAATTTGTTCAGTGTTTCATGTTTTGTGTGAACCTTGATTCTTTCAAATATATTTTGGCAGTAGAGTACCACATTTTTAGATCGATTACCCTTTCGCAATTGTTCCAATCTACCGATATCTTTCCTTAACTCATCGATTCTCCCAATTAGTCGCTGTTCCCATTTCGAAATTTTCTTCTCTTGTTTTGTTTTTGAAGAGGTAGCAGATTTTACCTTTAAGCCCAAGTATCTAATCACTGCTACAGCTGCACAGTAAATTGACGCATGAACGTCTGCAAATGATAGTTCGTCTTGTGTGTATGCTGATAAAATATGTGTGTTCATTATGTGTACCGCTGTCTTCATTTCCTTTGAATGCTTGGGTATAGGTATGTATGGTCTTTTGTTTGGTTCTACGTGCGCAAACTCTGACATGGCTGTTGCAAATGCTAAAGCTAGGATGTTCTTTAGATGGATAATGTCAGGTGCATTTTCTAATGCGTTATTCATATCTACCTCTTGTGTTTGATCGTCTAGTCGTTCTGGGTGTCTTGATCTTCTTGAATGGTTTGGCATTTCTAGTGGTTCTGGACGTTCTGGTAGGTCTGGTTGTTCTGGAAGGTCCGGACGTTCTGGTAGGTCTGGTTGTTCTTTAAGGTCCGGACGTTCTGGTTGGTCTGGAATTTCTGGTATAACTGGTAGATCTGGAAGTTGTAACAGGTATGGCATTACAAGTAATTCTGGAAGTTCTAGTAGTTCTGGTATCAACTGGTCTTCTTCTTCGCTGTCCTCTGTCGATGTAGCGCCGTTATCATCTTGATGTGCTTGTAGTTCGTCTTTCACTTCGCGTCTTATTCTAGTTAATATGTTTACTGGTAACATTTTATTTTTAACTATAATTCTTCTGTGGTCGGCTATTCTCTGCGCACTTACTTCTAACAATGGATATTCACGTATAAACTCTCTATGGAGCTCTTGTCGATAACCTATTAAAACAGTCTCTAATAACGTTACCCTATAAAAGCTACGCATCACACACATGTTCATATCTTCTGTCCATTTGATGCGCTGCCTCATTTTTCCAGCTTTGGTGGTCTGAAGTGAATTCACCGCAGAAACGTCCATTGTCTGTTATTCCCTACTTTCCTTGTTCTAGATAAATTATTCTACTATCTGTCAAAGTCACATATTATTTGTTATTGTTTATAAAGTCAATGCACTTAAAAAGAATTAAAAACACTTATCTCAATGATTTATCAATTTCAGGGTGGTGATGAGGTCTTTGCTTCTCAACCTCCTTGCCTTTTCGTTTTGATAAATCTTTTCTTATTTGACGAATTAAGAAGACTTCAATCTTCTCGATTCTGCAAAATAATTAACGGTGCTTACGTAAAATGCTAAAAATTATACTATTTTAGATATATTACCTTGCTGAAGTTACAAATGATGCCTCTAAATGAATATATGCCTACCACTAACTGTCAAAAATTAACAAAATTCAACTGTTTTAATGTTATTTACAGCATAGGTCTAGACAACGATATAAAACTACAAAATAATGGTATAAATACTAAAAACTAATACTTCCCTTCAATGTCACTTGTAGTACGTCACTAGTAGATCAAGATGATGGCGAAATTTGAGATGGAATGCTTGTATTTCAGCGGCAATAGAAATTTAACCAGCAAATTATCTCGAACTTGACTAGCTTGTAACCACAACGATGTTGTTTTTTTTTTATTATTATTATTATTATTATTATTATTATTATTATTATTATTATTATTATTATTATTATTATTATTATTGTTGTTGTTTATCCTTGTTGTTATTACATTTTTTAACAAGAAAAGGCGTCGACGCTAGCAAATATTTTGCTAAAACACTTGATATCTTTGTGGAAGTCTCGTGCCGCGAAGAGCCTTGCTAAATTACGTGAAACTAACATGGCACTTGTAGTTGGTTCTCCCATAAGTACTCCTTACACATGGAAGGGAAATGACTTACTGGGCAGTCTTTGAGGGCGGGCGGCAGGTCGTTCCATGGGTTAACAACCCGAAAAGAAAAGGCACGTCGGCCGAGCACTCCTTTGGCCGGAGGGGGTTGGAGGCGGGGGTGCCTAATATCGTCGCCTCTCAACACGCGGCCCTGGTTGATGCGCGCGCACACGTCAAAATCAGTGGCGCCACTGAGGCATCTTTAAAAAACACCAGATCGGTGTATTGCAGGTGCATGGTCATTGGCATAACCTGCTTCTGGTCACAGGGTGGGGGGATGTTACGGCCATGTATGAAATGCAATGCCCTTCTCTGCACCCTCTCAAGCTTGGTAGTGTTCTCAATGGTGGTTGGGTGCCATGCGGGGAGGCCGAAAGTCATGGTGGGCTTAACTAGCGACAGGTAGGCCATCCTCTTGACTTGCGGCGTGCACCCGTTCAGATTGCGGGCCGCGAAACCCAGCACCTGCGCCGCCTTGGCCCGCACAATATCGGTGTGAACGTTCCATCGGAGGTCGCTTGTGATGTGCATTCCGAGGAGGCGCTGCTTGTCGACGTACTCGAGTGGGACACCATCTATGGTGTACAGGAAGTATAGTGGGGTGCGCGCGCGCGTGATGTCCATCATCTTGCACTTGAGGGCGTTGAGCGACATGCCATTGTTGTCGCACCAAATCTGAATGTCGTCTAGGTCTGCTTGAAGGGCGTCTGCATCCTCTTGGGTGACCACGATGCAGTACAGGGTGACGTCGTCAGCGTACTGGAGCATTTGGATCCTTGCCGAGGTAGGGAGGTCGGCTACGAAGACGTTAAACAGCAGGGGGCCAAGCACACTTCCCTGGATGACGCCCGAGGGCACGTCCCGGAATTCTGAGCGCTCGCCGATGAACTGGACGAACTGCGTGCGGCCGACAAGGAAACTCTCGAACCACCTAAGCAAATTGCCCTTAATGCCATAATGCTCGAGCTTGGATAGTAGACGCACGTGCGGCACTTTATCGAACGCTTTAGACCAATCGAGAAAGACACAGTGAATGTGAGCTCCGCTATGCTCGTCCAGCGCTGCCGTCCATGCATCAATGGCGCCGGCTAGGAGAGTGGTGCAAGAACGGCGCTGTCGAAAGCCGTGCTGCGCCGCAGGGATGACGTTTTGGCTCTCGAGGAACTCGCTCGTCCGGTCTCTCACAAAACGTTCCATCGTCTTACCGACCAGTGAGGTGATGCTGATTGGACGGTAGTTCTTTATGTCTCTCTTGTCGCCGTCTTTGTAGATCGGTGCCACAGACGCCGTTTTCCATTCCGTTGGAATGCCCTGTTGGAATGTATTATTATTATTATTATAATTATTACTATTATTGTTATTATTATTATTATTATTATTATTATTATTATTATTATTATTATTATTATTATTGTATGTATTTCATACAAACTCGGTTAAAACCGGAGCTAACATGTTGTACGGACTTACGTCAAGTACTTCCACCTATTACATACATTATTACTTTGTCTTAACTCTAACTAAAATAAATCATTTATAAATTGTAATATTGTTTGTAGATGATGTTTTCTTTCTGCTGTGTACGGTTGTGGCCGATTTCTCGTCGCCATCCTAGCATTTGCTGTTCGGACTATGGGAAACCACGAAAACCATGTCAGGATGGAAGCTGTCTCAGAATCTCGAAGTATCATTCTTAGTTTAGAAATTTATGAACTATTCTACACGTGTTGAGTATTACTGCCTTTTGAGTCTCGATGTATACATTGGGTTGAAGATCTAGTTGTTTAATGCTTTCATGTAGCTTCTTCGGTATGATGCCGTTGGCTGATATAATGAATGGGATTGTATTTACCTTTTTCTGTTTCCACATCTTCTTGATCTCAATTGCAAGTTCACTATACTTGTCAATTTTTTTCTTCCACGTGGTCTCGACGTTATGGCACATTGGGATAGCAACGTCGATAAGGGTAGTATCTTGTTTCTTCTAGTCAATTATTATTAAATCCGGTCTGTTTTTATGTATCGTTTGGTCTGTTATAACTGTGCGGTCGTAATATAATTTGTAATCTTTACTATCTAGTACTTTCTCTGGTTTGTATTTGTAGTATGGTGTGTGTGTGTCAATGAGGTTGTATTTGATTGCTAGTTTTTGATAAATAATGTTAGCTACTTGGTTATGTCTGTAGAGGTAATCTGTTTGACATAGTGACTTGCACCCGGATATGATGTGTTCGATTGTTTCACCCCTTGCACTTCATTTTCTACATTGATCGTTTACTGTCGCATCTTGTATTATGTATTTTTTATAATTGTTCGTCGCAATCACTCTGTCTTGAATAGCCATCATAAAACCATCTGTTTCTCCAAATAGTTCCCCGTTGTTTAACCACCTATTTGATGCTTTAATATCTACGTGACCTTTATGTAGTTCATCATAATGTCTCTTGTGTAGGGTCTTTTCTGAGAGACGTAACTCTTTTGCAGCCTCAGTTATGAGGTTCCCTTGTAGATAACAATTTTTTTGCTAGATTGAGTGGAGTTAATGATTTGTCAGCTAGCACCACAGCCCTATGTAGTGTGGATTGGTTGCTCTTTGTAAAATAGTATTTTCTTAAAATGTCCATTTGTTTATAATATAAGCTGTTCAGATCAATTAGGCCCCGTCCTCCTTTTTCTCTTGGAATTGTCAATCTCTATATTGCTTATTTAGGATGATGTATTCTGTGTTTGGTAAGTGTAGTACGAGTTAATATTTCCAACGCGTGGATGTCTGTCTGCGTCCGTTTAATGATTCCGAATGAATATGTCAGTACTGGTATAGCATATGTATTTATTGCTGTGATCTTGTTTTTACCGTTTAGTTGCGTCTTGAGGATAGACTTTAGTCGTTTCTTGTATGTATCTATCAATTTTGCTTTCATTACTTTATGTTCAATTCTGGCAGCTTGTGAGAATCCTAAATATTTGTATACATCGTTATCGTCCATTATTCCAATCCTATTTCCATTATCTAGCTTTAACTCTTCTGCTTGTGTAACCTTACCCTTTTCGATATGTAGCGTCTAACATTTGTCTACTCCAAACTCCATGCAGATATCTTGACTTAATTCTAATGTTGTATTGACTAAACTGTTTACTTGAGCAAAATTTGATGCATACAACTTAAGGTCATCCATGTAGAAAAGGTGAGAAATTGTGTGACATACCATATTATTGTCTTTAATTTTAAATCCGTATGTTGATTCTTTAAGCATATGCGACAGTGGGTTTAATGACAGACAAAACCATAATGCACTTAATGAGTCATCTTGGAAAATGCCACATTTAATTTATATTGGATCTGTAGTTATCTGCTGGTTTTTCATATTTAGTTTTAGTGTTGTTCTCCATGTCTCCATTACTGTCTTCAAAAAGTTTACAATTACTGGGTTGATTTTATATATTTGTAAAATCTGTATAAGCCATGTGTGTGGTGTTGAGTCATAGGCTTTCTTGTAGTCATTGTAGATTGTGTGAATATTCCTTTTCTTATTGTGTGCCTGATTCATTACAGTAGAGTCGATAATAAGTTGTTATTTACATCCCTGTGAGTTCTTACAGCATCCTTTTTGTTCCTCGGCCATGATATTGTGTTCTTCGCAATGATTATATACTTTATTTGTTATGCATGTAGTCAATATTTTATATATAGTTGGTAGAGATGTAATTGGCCGATATTTCAATTTTTGTTTGTTTCTTTATTTCAGTCCACTGATATATGCATTGCATATATATGGGACAAACACAAATTACAAAGGCTGCGTTCCGTAAGTTGTTCAATATGCTTATTGCGTGCTTGACCCATTCATAAAGCTGTTGAATATGCTATGCTTGGCGTTCCGTAACATGGTTTGTGAGCATATTCAGCATACTCAATATGCTCGAGGTTTTAACTTGAGCATTCCCAGCATATGGGAGAATTGGCGGTATTTTAAAATCAAAAATGGCGGATCACCTAATTAAATTGTTATGTATCGTTCTTTGACGTGATAAAACCCAAAAAAATCTTGCGTAATAGTTGTTTTACCTGAGCCAGCCGCTTGAATAAACAAAGGTAAGTCACTTACACTTACTTAATAACTTAAAATTCCTTATATGACGGACTTAACCTAAAAATTGCGTAAAATATATTTGCAGCACCTGTGGCAACGCGCATGCGCGCCTCCCCGAAACAGCCATACTCATGCTCGACGTGTTCCGAAAGTATATCGTGCTTACAGATGCTTTAACGTGCTGGAGAATGCCAGCACCAAAGCACATTCAACAGCTTTCGGAATATACCCAAATAATAACAAAAAATACAAGTACAATTAATACAGATTATGGTAATTACAATATACTACAAAATATCAATAACAATTCTAATGCATTTTGTTATTATACATAATAAATCAGATAATATTACATGAAAACATTTTACAATTTTTTAAATCATAGCCAAAGTGAAGAGAGAAAAAAAAGTGGTGTGAGAGAAGTGTGAAAATAATAAGTTAAATTGTCCTATGGTCATCTAGGAATTCTCTAAATGAGTAATAAGCTTTATTTATAAGGAATTCTTTCAATTTGTGCTTAAAGAGTGTTAGTGAGTTGGAATATTTAATTGAAGCTGGTAATTTATTAAATATTGTACTAAAAACGTGAGTCGGGCTTTTGTCAAAGAAAGTGTGGCTAGATTTTGGTATGAAAATGTTAGGTATTATATCTAATAAAATGGGAATGGTGGGCATTATTTAATGGAAAATGGTCAGGATTGGAATATACAAAAGTTGCTTCAGAGATAATTAGCGTACATGTTAGTGTGAGGATACGTTTATTTGTGAAATGTGCTTTGCATGATTGCCTTCTGGATATTCCAGCAATAATTATCCTAACAGTACGTTTTTGAATAATAAAAATACGTTTAGCGTGAGGTGATGTACCCCAAAAAATGATGCCATAGGAAAGAAGAAAATGAATAAACGCATGATATACCATCGAAAGTATGGGAGGGTTAACAATTAATTTCAGTTTGCGGAGCATGAAACATCCACTCACGAGGCGAGGAACAATTGATTGAATATGGGGTCCCCAGTCTAACGAATCACTTATGGTCAGCCCAAGGACTTTGGTGGTAACTACTCTTGGTATACTGTGGCCCTCTAAACAGATTAATGGACTCGAGAGCACTTGCCGTGTACCAGTGCAAAAATTCAGAAAAAATGTTTTACTAGTTTGAATAGCAAGTCGGTTATTTGTACTGTAAGATAACATTTGGGAAACTTGACAATAAGCAGCTTTGGTCAATTGCAAGGTAGTCTCCTTGGATGACGTAAGTAAAGAATTGATGTCATCAGCATAAAGTGTGAGTAACGCTCTAACACAAATAGGAATAGTATTGTTGTTGTGTAGAAATTGACGTAGATCATTAATGTATACTATAAAGAAAAGAGGTCCTAAAACTGAACCTTGTGGGACGCCGTTTTGTTCATTTTGAGGATTAGATAGAACTGGTACGCTAGAGGTTGCTCCCTTGATTTCGACAACTTGTGTGCGGTCCGTTAAAAATGAGTCGATCCAACCTAGGGCAGGTCCATTAATACCTAAAGATGTTAATTTTGCAAGAAGAATTTTATGATCAATAGTGTCAAATGCTTTGCTAAGGTCAACGAAAAGGCCAATGGCAGAGTCACCCTTATCTAGTGCCAAGTAGAGGGAGGATAAAAATGAGAAAATAGCAGTAGTCGTGGATCTCTTAGAACGATAAAGAAACATTATTAAAAGACATTATTATTATTATTATTATTATTATTATTATTATTATTATTATTATAAAGCCATGTTGACAGTTATCAAGAATATCAAATTCAGTGAAATACGATGTAATGCGGGATTGCATGATGAGTTCAAAGATTTTCGAAAATGATGAAAGTAATGAGATGGGTCGGTAATTTTTTGGACTATGAATGTCTCCTTTTTTGTGTATAGGGATAACAATCGACTTTTTTAAGACAGATGGGAATGTTCCTTGTTCTAAAGACATATTTACGATGTGGCAGAGGGGTTCGCTAAATAATTTGGCAGTCTTGACAATAATGGCACTTGGAATGTCATCAAACCCACATGAGTATTTAGAACTTATACCTTTTATAGTGTGTTCCACTTCAATTAGAGTTGTAGGTGAAACAAAAATTGACTGATTTGTCTGGCATGATGAAATTGGGGAAGAACTTGGTGGCGGTAGATAACTTGACTCTTTAAAAAACGTATTGAACTCATCTGCTATTTGTTTATGATTTGTTTTTAATTTGCCATTAATTGACAAAGTTATGTCTGTAGATGGTTTGAGAGAACAGGTTTCTGTTTAATGATGCTCCAAGTAGTCTTAGACTTATTCTTTGAGTTTGAAATGATTTGGCTATGGGTGGCTTTTATTTTTCGTGAGTGAATTTTTTTTTCACATTGTAAGCAGCTTTGAGTTCAGGAACCTGGGTTCTTCGTGTCATTATCCTTCGGTTTGAGAAAGGTTACTCCTTCAGTAAAGAATTCGGGTATTACTTTAACTCCATTTATAAACTCGTGGAGACATTTTCTAATTTGATTGTGAGTAGAATTGAATTTCTTCTACCAAAAATTTTGCATATTATCATTACCTGGTGCTTTCCAGCTATGTGTAGCACTGATTGTCGACTTTAATTCATCAATAGTTATACCTTCGAATCTCATCTCATTAATATCGCTCATCCTAGCTATTTCGTCTTGAATCCATTGTGCATCCTGGTTGTGTGCTTCCGGGTTACCCCATATTCCTGTCCAAAACTCTTCTATGTCTGTCTTAGTTGGTGTTCTATTTCCTATTATTTCTTCGGTACTAGATAGTTGTTGGTATAACTGTTTTTTCTTTTCTTTAAACATTCGGTTTTGTTCTTTTCAATACTACATTTTTTATATATTTTTAATCTCTTAGCTAGAGCACTTACTTTTTGTTTAAGTGTATCCAAATATTCGTGAATGAATTCGTTAAGTGTTTCATGCTTTGTGTGAACCTTGAATCTTTCAAATATATTATGGCAGTATCTTATCACATTTTTAGATCGATTACCCATTCGGTATTGTTCCAGTCGACCGATATCTCTCCTAAACAAAACGATTCTCCCAACTAGTCGCTTTTCCCATTTCGTACTTTTCTTCTCCTGTTTTGTCTTCAAAGATGTTGCAGATTTTACCTTTAAGCCTAAATATCTAACCACTGCTACAGCTGCACAATAAATTGCCGCATGAACGTCTGCAAATGATAGTTCGTCTTGTGTGTATGCTGATAAAATATGTGTGTTCATTATGTGTACCGCTGTCTTCATTTCCTTTGAATGCTTGGGTTTAGGTATGTATGGCCTTCTGTTTGGTTGAATGTGCGCAAACTCTGACATGGCTGTTGTAAATGCTACAGCTAGGATGTTCTTTAGATTGATCATGTCAAGTGTATTTTCTATTGCGTTATGCATATCGACCTCTTGTGTTTGATCGTCTAGTTGTTCTGGGTATCTTGATCCCCTTGGTTGGTTTGGCATTTCTAGTCGTTCTGGACGTTCTGGTAGGCCTGACGTTCTGGTAAGTCTGGATGTTCTGGTTGGTCTGGACGTTCTGATAGGTCTGGACGTTCTGGTTGGTCTGGAAGTTCTGGTGTGTCTGGTAGATTTGAAAGTTCTTGTAGGTATGGCAATACCGGTATTTCTGGTAGTTCTAGTAGCTCTGGTATGAAGTGGTCTTCTTCTTCGCTGTCCTCTGCTGATGTATTGCCGTTATCATCTTGATGCGCTTGTAGTTCGTCCTACACTTCGCGTTTTATTCTATTTAAGATGTTTACTGGTAACATTTTATTTTTAACTATAATTCGTCTTTGGTCAGCTATTTTCTGTTCACTTACTTCTAAAAATGGATATTCACAAACAAACTCTCTATAGAGCTCTTGTCGATAACCTATTAAAACAGTCTCTAAAAACGTTACCCTATAATAGCTACGCATCACACAAATGTTCATATCTTCTGTCCATTTGATGCGCTGTCTCATTTTTCCAGCTTTGGTGGTCTGAAGTGATTTCACTACAGAAACATCCATCGTCTGTTATTCCCTATTTTCCTTGTTCTAGATAAATTATTCTACTATCTGTCAAAGTCATCTTATATTTGTTATTGTTTATAAAGTCAATGCACTTAAAAAGAATTAAAAGCACTTTTCTCAATGATTCATCAATTTCAGGGCGGTGATGAGGTCTTCGCTTCTCAACCTCCTTGCCTTTTCGTTTTGATAAATCTTTTCTTATTTGACGAATTTAGAAGACTTCAATCTTCTCGATTCGGCAAAATAATTAACGGTGCTTACGTAAAATGCTAAAAATTATACTATTTAAGATATATTACCTTGCTGAAGTTACAAATAATACCTCTAAATGAATATATGCCTACCACTAACTGTCATAAATTAACAAAATTCAACTGTTTCAATGCAATTTATAGCCTAGGTCTATTCAATCATATTTAGCTACAAAATAATGGTATAAATAATACAAACTAATACTTCCCATTAATGTCACTTGTAGTACGTCACTAGTAGATCAAGATGCAGTCATATTTGAGATGGAATGCTTGTATTTCAGCGGCAATAGAAATTTAACCAGCAACTTATCCCGAGCTTGACTAGCTTGTAACCCCAACAATGTTGGGGTTCTTCTTCTTCTTCTTCATATTATTATTATTATTATTATTATTATTATTATTATTATTATTATTATTATTATTATTATTATTATTATTATTATTATTATTATTATAAGTTTAGTATATAGTATAGTATATAGACTAGTATAGCATATATATTAGCCTCTTTTGGTTCATATATACATTCACATAATATATAAATGAGTTGAACATTTGAGTTGTCAGATTATTAATATTTATAATAATGAGATAAACTTAAACCATAAAAACATAATATGACATAATAACATAATAACATAAATTAAATTTTAAAAATTGGGAGTAACATTAAAATTTCATCAGTTACCTTTGTTTAATTTAGATTTGAATTTGAGAATCCAATTTAAACTCCTCCACTGAATAAAAACATCTTTCCATGAGAAACAAGAGAAGATCAAGAATTATACAGAGGAAAATGTCATTAAATATGTGAGGGCGAAACAAACGGTAAAGCAAATAGTGATTAGAGAAAAGGAAAAGAGTATGGAAGAGTTCGGAGAGAAATTGGAGGAAGATTTTCAAGGAAATAAAAAATTGTTGTACAACATTATCAAGGGGGAGAGTTTTAGAATCACATTTCCTACGAAAAGGAAACGGAACCGTTACAAATGACTCGCAGGAGAAGAAAGCGTTATGGAAAAAATATTTTCAGAGTTTGTTAAATGTAGAGGATTTAAGGAATGGAAGACCAGCGCACAAAAGTATTACCGAAGATAGCCCTAGTGAAGCAGGAGAAGACGAAGTAGAAGATGAGAAGAAGAGCTCTCAGAAGCGGAAGTTAAATTAGGCACTGAAGGAAATGAAAAACGGGAAGGCACCCGGGGGTAGATGAAAGTAGTTGTAGACATGATTAAAGCAGCAGGAAAAGACGGGGAGTACTGGATTTTCAGAGTGTTGACTGCAGCTTGGAGAGATAAAAAGATTCCAAAGGATTGGGAAAGGGTATTATAGTACCAATATTTAAAAAGGTGACAACAAACAGTGTAGTAATTATAGAGGTGTCACTCTACTTTGCCAATGTGCCAAGTTGTATGAAAAAGTGCTAGAAAAGAGAATGAAAGAAAGGTGGAAAGAGCTTGAGGGGATGAGCTACATGGTTTCAGAAGTGGTCAACCGGATCACACCGTGGACTTGATTTTCTCAAATAAGACAACTCATGGAAAGAGAAAGGGAAAAGGGGGAGGAGGTACGGATGGTTTTTCTGGATCTTACAAAGGCCTATGACAGAATTCCCAGAGAGAGAGTTTGGGAATGCCTCCGAAAAAAGAAAAGATTGATATAAGATTGGTGGAAAGAGTACAGAGTATGTATGTGAAAGAATGTGAGTTGCGTGGAAACTAAGGATGGCCAGAACGGATGGTTTGAAGTCAAGACAGGTCTTAGACAAGGGAGTGTACTGTCACCGATGCTCTTCAATATAGTACTCGACGAGATTATTGAGGAAAGTGGAGAGGGGTGCGGCCAGAGTCGTCTAGAACCTTAATATATGCTGACGATATACTCATATGGGGAAGTCATGGGCAAGAGGTACAGAAGAAAGTGGAAGAAATGGAATGAACGTACAGAAGAATTTGGACTAGAGATAAGCATTGACAAGAGTGAAGTGATGCGTTATGGGGAAAAGTAAGAAATCTGGGAATAGGAAAAAGATTGTACTTCGAGGGGAAGAACTAGTAGAGACACATATGTTTAAATATCTGGGCAGCATAATCTCCGACGATGGAAAAATAGACGCGGAGATTGCAAGGCGTACTGGTATCGCTGAGAGTTTCTTCCAGTTAGTGAGGAAACTGCTTTGGAAAAAAGAAGTGCCAATGAGATGCAAACTTTTAATATACAAAGCATATTTTGTACCGGTACTCACATATGGTGCAGTGACATGGCCAGTTGGGGGTAAAGAAGAAAGACAAATTCAAGCTGCAGAAATGAATTTTTAAGGAGTGTAATGGGAGTTACGAAGATTGATAAGATGAGGAGCACAAAGATAAGGAAAGAGCTAGGAGTAGAGAGTTTAAACTTTAAGCTAGGGAAAGAAAGGCTGAGGTGGTTTGGACATATGAAGAGGATGCAGAAGGACAGGATCCCTAAGATACAGAATGAAGAAGATGCAGGAAACAAACAGAGAAAAAGAGGGAGGCCCAGACTGAGATGGGAAGAAGTTATAGCAATGGATTTGAAAAGAGAAATGCAGCTTGGGAAAGGATTAACCAAGAAAAATGTTGGGAAGAACGAAAAACATGGAACAAACTGGTGGAGGTCCCTGAGGAAGAAGACAGAGGAGAGGAAGAAAGTGAAGTTGATGACGCAGAGGAAGAAAAAGATGATGTGGGAGAAGCGTCAGGCATGGCTAACCGGCTTCGATAACCCCGTGGAGCCAAGAATGTGGTGGGACTCTCCCACCCCCTACCCGACTTAGTTGGAAATAGGGTTTGATATTAATTAATTAATTTAATATAATCATTAAGGTTTTTATATTCTGATGGAATGGAGTTATAAAGGTTAATGCCCGATACTGCAAGCCCTTTCTGTCGCATCTACAGATTGCATTTTAATGATCTTAAATTATTCTCATTCCTAGTATTAATATTATGGACATCTGAATTACAGGTGAATAAATTAAGATTTTTGTGAATAAATGTTATAACTTCATAAATGTATACACATGGCTTGGGTAGAATTTTCAGTTTTTTGAAAAGTGGCCTACAGCTATCCCTATTCCCAGATTTCGTTATTGCTCTTATTGCCTTTTTCTGTAGAATAAATATCTTGTTACTGTCGGTTGAGTCTCCCCAAAGTGCAATTCCATAGGACATAATAGCATGAAAGTATGAGAAGTATATTGATCTTAAAGTTGTGTCATTAACCAGACGATTCATTTTCTTCAACACAAAGCATGCAGTTGCTAGCTTGGATCCTAGTTTTTGTACATGTAGTTTCCGGTTTAAGCTGCTGTCTAAGAACAATCCTAAAAAGTTAGCACCCTTTGATATAGGGATATTCTCCGTGTCATTATTTCCACTACTGTATACATTATTATTATTATTATTATTATTATTATTATTATTATTATTATTATTATTATTATTATTATTATTATTATTATTATTATTATTATTATTATTATTATTTATTATATATATGGTTTTTAAGCATAAGCCCGCTTTAAGGACATAGTTATTGATTCATAGCAGTTGTCGAAAAAGTTTGCCCCGACTGGGTTCGAACCCAGAACCTCCGGCTTAACGTGCCATAGCTCTACCAATTAAGCTACCGGGACCACAGAACAAACCTTAGGAAAACTGCTATTTGTTGTGACTGTGACTTACATGACATAAAATCCAACAGAAGACGGCAATGTTGTTGTCAAATCTGAAAGATTGCATGGATAAATTCAATCACATCTCATCTCCCATGAGTTGGGTAGTATGAATATATGGTTTTCAAGCATAAGCCCGCTTTAAGGACATAGTTATTGATTCATAGCAGTTGTCGAAAAAGTTTGCCTCGACTGGGGTTCGAACCCTGAACCTCCGGCTTAACGTGCCATAGCTCTACCAATTAAGCTACCGGGACACACAGAACAAACCTTTAGGAAACTGCTATTTGTTGTGACTGTTGACTTACATGACATAAATCCAACAGAAGACGGCAATGTAGCTGTCAAATCTGAAAGATTGCATGGATAAATTCAATCACATCTCATCTCCCATGAGTTGGGTAGTATGAATATATGGTTTTTAAGCATAAGCCCGCTTTAAGGACATAGTTATTGATTCATATCAGTTGTCGAAAAAGTTTGCCCCGACTGGGGTTCGAACCCAGAACCTCCGGCTTAACGTGCCATAGCTTCTAACAATTAAGCTACCGGGGGTTCGAACCCCAGTCGGGGCAAACTTTTTCGACAACTGCTCCCTTAAAGCGGGCTTATGCTTAAAAACCATATATTCATACTACCCAACTCATGGGAGATGAGATGTGATTGAATTTATCCATGCAATCTTTCAGATTTGACAGCTACATTGCCGTCTTCTGTTGGATTTATGTCATGTAAGTCAACAGTCACAACAAATAGCAGTTTCCTAAAGGTTTGTTCTGTGGTCCCGGTAGCTTAATTGGTAGAGCTATGGCACGTTAAGCCGGAGGTTCTGGCGTTCGAACCCCAGTCGGGGCAAACTTTTTCGACAAACTGCTATGAATCAATAACTATGTCCTTAAAGCGGGCTATGCTTTAAAAACCATATATTCATACTACCCAACTCATGGGAGATGAGATGTGATTGAATTTATTCATGCAATCTTTCAGCTTTGACGGCTACATTGTCGTTCTTCTGTTGGATTTATGTCATGTAAGTCAACAGTCACAACAAATAGCAGTTTCCTAAAGGTTTGTTCTGTGGTCCCGGTAGCTTAATTGGTAGAGCTATGGCACGTTAAGCCGGAGGTTCTGGGTTCGAACCCCAGTCGGGGCAAACTTTTTCGACAACTGCTATGAATCAATAACTATGTCCTTAAAGCGGGCTTATGCTTAAAAACCATATATTCATACTACCCAACTCATGGGAGATGAGATGTGATTGAATTTATCCATGCAATCTTTCAGATTTGACAGCTACATTGCCGTCTTCTGTTGGATTTATGTCATGTAAGTCAACAGTCACAACAAATAGCAGTTTCCTAAAGGTTTGTTCTGTGGTCCCGGTAGCTTAATTGGTAGAGCTATGGCACGTTAAGCCGGAGGTTCTGGGTTCGAACCCCAGTCGGGGCAAACTTTTTCGACAACTGCTATGAATCAATAATTATTATTATTATTATTTTTATTATTATTATTATTTTTATTATTATATTATTTATTATTATTATTATTATTATTATTATTATTATTATTATTATTATTATTATTATTATTATTATTATTATTATTATTATTATTATTATTATCTCTCTGAAGCGGGATATGCTCGGTGCATTTATGATGTAACGCGGTCAGAGATAAGAGCCGGGGTAGTGACTGAGTCGATAATAGATCACATTTATGTCAAATGTAAACAAATGAATATTGCATCAGGTGTAGTGCCGTGGACGATCTCAGACCACTATCCAATTATGGTTAGTTTACACTCTTCAAAAAGACAGGAACATTTGACATAGTGCCGTACACAAAATAATTATGTCAATGATACAGTTTTACAAAATGAATTGGATACGGTGGATTGGTCAATATTTGATAATATAAACGATCCCAAGGTAATATACGATCGACTAGTCAATGTTTTTGAAGTCGCGTATAAGAATTCGTCTGTTCAAAGACAAGTTTCAAATAAAAAGAATAGAATTAATAAACCTTGGATAGATATTGAAATTAAAAAATATTAAGAAATAGAGATCGTCTATGGAGGAAGTGGAAAAATAACCCTTCAAATATTCTCTACAGAGCACAGTATAATAAAATCCGCAATGATGTTACCAAAGCACTTAGATCTGCGAAAAAACATTACTTTGCGAATAAATTGACCAGTAATTTAAAAAGTCAAAAATGGTGTGGTCAACAATAAAGAAGCTATGGGAAACCATACGCGAAGTGAACAGTAGACGCTGAAATTGTAACTAGTTTTACGATTTCAAGAATTTCGAACAAAAGCCCTCGCGACGACTTTGCGAAGGCATTTTGTGCGAGTGTGACAGAAAAGCTTTATAGTGAGAACATAATCTACATTTTAATTCTGTCCCATGTAGCAAATGAATGTCAATCTCCGTTTTGTTTGAAATCCAATCACACTGAGGCTAGGTTAGATTATTAATTTCAGAACTAAGACCATAAAGTATCGGCTGGGTTATTATCTATTATTATTTATTTCGACCTCTGTACACATAATCCGTATATCAAGTCATGTACATACTACATATAATTTAGACAAAAGGGCCATAAGAGCCCAGTCACAATGTGTCCTAACTTACTATGTCCTAAGTTATAGACACTCTTAAAACCACCTTATACAAATACAATAAATAAATTAACAATTACTTATAAAAGGTGAAAGTAGGGGTGAACAATGATGGTATGGTACACATAGCATATGAATGGTTAGTAAAGGGTTGATTAATTGATGGTGTGAACAATTGATAGTAAAGGGTGTCAAATGAGGATTCAACCAAATAATTTGATGTTTTCGCAGCTGTTACAACTTGATTAACAAAAATATGTAAATGCGTTCTCATTAAGAAATTTTGAAATGTTCCTACATCATCGTCATATACGACAATGTCTGGAAGTCTTCACGTCAGCCGTAGACAGTGTCCGATAACGATGCAGAACGACAGTAGAAATCCGTTTGGTATGATGAATTCGTGCACGCAGAGGGATGATCAAAGTACCTGGTATGTCTACGAGGTTATTGCTAGAGTGATGCGATGAAATGGTTCAAATCTCAGAACCATTTGATTTTGGTTGTCAAAGGACTTTTTTTTGTTGGACGGCATTGAATCAAGGATCTTAGAAAGGTGTTTAATTCAGGTGTCTATTATACTAGCAAATTATAAATTTGATCGTTTGGAACTTCTGTTATATTCACTAAACTAAAAACATCCACTAATTGTGAGGCCACTGATTAGAAAAGGAGATCGTAGGATTTCAATAATTATCGCCTTATATCGACATACTTTCTACCAATTGATTAAGTGTGAAATCTAGGATACGTTAATAACGAATTACTAACTATCTGAATGTGGTACAATAAATTTTTAACGCGTTGCCAATTTTTGGTATATTCACAAAAAAGGTAAACGTGGACAGAACATGGCTTTAGATGATTTTTTTCGAATTACATTAATGAGTCAACTATAGGTAAAAATAATTGCTCACTTTGTCTTTTTGTAGATTTTCCAAGCTTTTGACACTGTAACATTTGGATATTTTCACTTGAAATGTTAATAACAGTGTTCGTGGCCATTTCTTTCTGGTTTAGAATTTTATTATATGAAACGTCGACACCCATTAATTGTAAAAATTGATGGGAATTTAGCAGTAATTATAAAATTAAATAACGGGGTGCCACAATCTCAATTTGAGGAACTAAACTCAAAAAAATAACCATTTTTCCTTTTTGTGTATTAATAGTATCAACCCGCAATGTGTTTAGATATTGTTAGATATATTTATACGCAGATGATACAGTGACTGGTAACATCACGCATTATGCCTTGGGGCTCGTAGGAATATCACACAATTAAACAGGATCTCATATCCTTTCAAAAATGGCTTTCATGACATGGTCTAGTTGTAAACCTCTAAGGTAACACTACATAATGTGCATTCCATGCTCCCAACACACTAAGTGCGTTAAGATTTATGTTAAGTGGCACACCGGCATTGTTTCCTAAAGCTGGGGGAGGGTTTGTTTCCCGTCGTAAAATTCTAAACATTCAAATGTTTAATATTCCGCCACTGTGTACGTTGTCCGGTACAATGTGTCGAGGTAAAAATACCAATCTTGGTAATTGTGGTTAGTAACACTTTTTCCTTTAAATTACACGTGCCAAATTTTGCAAAGTATTTCGAATAATCGTCTTTCTATATTTTTTCAATACGTAACCTATTCCTCTTAATATTTTAAATGGTTTATATGCATTGTTCAATTCGTATTTGTCGTATGGACATAACTGCTTGGGGATCGGACGTCTCGACTCACTTGTCCTCCCTCGGGAAGTAATGCGAAAATTCTTTGTGCTGCATCTTTGTTTTGGCTCAACAAATGTTTGTTCAAATAATTATAATACACACAACTCATATTGTAACATTCTGCCGGTGCAGCAAATGGTATTTTTATTATTAACCCTTTTCATATCAAGTCTAAACACAGTAACATAAAGTTACGTACCATACACGGAGTGGAAATGATTTATGTATGTGATCACTGTGTAACACAACTACGGTTGCGTTGCATACATTATGCGGTTCCGGCGTCTATCTGCATGAATTGCCTGACATGTAAAAACGTTCAAACCTTTGCAAAATTAAAGGAAGTTTAAAAGAGGTACATTTTTAAAAACAATTATGAAATAAAAAGTTACGTTTTTTTTTTAAATAACATACATGATTTACCTATTTCATCGTTAAAAATATGCAATTTTAGATACGAATTGTTATCTCATGCGTGTCGTGGTGCTCCAACTGTCTCATGTGTAAATCGAAATGAGCTATTGTGGTGATGTTTTGTTATGGTTTTTTGGTTGTGGTGGAATATGTTCTGTAAAAAAAGCTTTATCAAAGCCTTGCAGCTGTTCATTTTGTTTAGGTGATGTGTAATGTTTATTCTGTATAATCATTTTATTTCTTTATTTTATTGTACATTTTTTTGTTGTTTTATTAATGAATTTGTTTTTGTCTCAATTTACCATGCTCTGGAATATTGGATGATCGAAGCGAAAGACTTCAAAAATTCACATGACCATCCCAAAAAATGTATAAGCTCGGTCTGTGTTTTTTATTTTTGTTTTTTTTTATTTTTTTTTTTTTGTTTTGTGTTTGATTTTTTTTTTTCTTTCTGTTTTTACTCTCTACCGAGCAACGGCAATATCGATCTTGATGAAATTTAACAGGAACCTTTTCAAATCTCTGAACTTAGAGGGTGTATCTGTTATTGGGTACAATCGAAGAAATATTTCTCAATAGAATATTCGTACTTTTTACGATTTTTATTTTTCGATTTTTAGTGCGATATTTTCGTGACATTTTGGGCAATATCCTGACCCAAACGGGTGGGCTAAGATCAAACGTTCATATTGTCATTATCATGAGACTGACATTACAAGGTTTATGTGATGTAGTAACCTTTTGCGATATAAATGAAAAGTTTGAAAAAGGTTAGCCAGAATTCCATAGAAATATAAGTCTTTTATATATATAGTTTTTTGATTTTTGTGCGATATTTTATTTCGGTGTGTCCATTTGTCCAATTCTGACCAAACTGTGGGACTTCCCACAAACGTTCATATTAATACATGGACATTAAGTTTATGGTGAGAAGTACCTTTTAAAAAAAGAAAAAGTTTAACAATATTAGGGCCAGTATCTATAGAAATTATAAAGCTTTTGATTATTATTATGTGTTTTTCTTTACGTGTAAAATAATAACAAAATGTACAGTATATATCAAAGAAACTATTGACAACCGCGAAAACAAACATCGGCTACAATGCGTATGCAGCAAAACAAGAACTTGCAAACGTAAAGATATTCCCATGCAAACTTACAATTTAAAAAGCTCTCCATCAACGCGGCGGAGACTTTAGCGTTTTGTATCAAAATGATCATTGAACCTGCAGATAAGCTGTTTTTGCAGCTCTCGGGGGGGGGGGGGGGGGGGGGGGGAAGGACATCGATTGTATCTGTAAATAAATTGTTCATAAAGTCAACTTAAATAAAAAACAAAATTGTTATTATTTAATTTGGATGTATTTCATACAAACCGGTCAAAACCGGAGCTACATGTTGCTATGGGCGGACTTATTGCATGGCATGTAGGCTTCTTCATCGTATTATGCCATTAGCCGATATCACGTATGGGATTGTATTAAACTTTTTCTGTTTTTCCACATCTTCTTATCTCAATTGCAAATTCACTATCTTGTCAATTTTTTTCTTTCGCATGTAGTCTCGCACGTTTATGGCACATTGGGACAGCAACGTCAATATGGGTAGGTTTCTTCTTGTTTCTTCTTGTCAATTATATTTATATCCGTCTGTTGTGATTTTAGTTTGGTCTGTTGATAACTGTGCGTGCGTAATATAATTTTGAAATCTTTGCTATCTAGTACTTTCTCCGGTTTGTATTTGTAGTAGAGGTGTGTGTGTATCATGAGGTTGTACTTCATTGCTAGTTTTTTTGGTGCAAAATGTTAGCTACTTGGTGATTCTGTAGAGGTAATCCGTTTGACATAGTGACTGGCACCCGGATATAGATGTGTTCGATTGTTTCACCCCTTACTCCGAACATTTTCCACATTGATCGTTTACTGTCGCATCTTGATACTATTGTATTTTTTTATAATTTTTCGTTTGCATCCACTCTGTCTTGAATATCCAGCATAAAACCTTCTGTTTCTCCAAATAGTTCCACCGTTGTTTAACTCACGCTTATTTGTTGAATGCTTTAATATTCTACGTGATCTTTATGTATGTTCATCATAATGTGTTCTTGTGTAGGGTCCTTTCTGAGCTGACGATAACGCTTTTTGAAGCGTCACTATTGAGTTTTCCCTGTAGATTTGAGTTTTCTTTGGCTGATTGATGGAGTTTCATGATTTTGGTCCAGCTAGCACACAGCCCTATGCAGTGTTGATTGTTGCTCTTTGTAAAACAATATTTTCTTAAAATGTTTAGTTTTTTTAAATATAATGTTCAGATTAATTAGGCCTCGTCCTCCTTGTTCTCTTGGAAGTGTCAATCTCTCTATTGCTGTTTTAGGATGATGCATTCTGTGTTTGTAAGTGTAGTACGAGTTATATTTCCAGCGCTTGGATGTCTGTCTGCGTCTATTTAATGATTCCGAATGAATATGTCAGTACTGTATATAGCATATGTATTATATTGCTGTGATTCGCTTTTCCGTTTAGTTTGCGTCTTGAGGATAGATTTTTTAGTCGCTTCTCTGTATGTATCTTATCCTTTTTTTAGTTTCATTACTTAGTTCAATTCTGGGCAGCTTGTGAGAATCCTAAAATATTTGTATACTTCGTTATCATTGTGATTACTTCCAATCCTATTTCCATCATCGAGCTGGAACTCTTTCCCTGCCCTCCGTGGCAGGTAACTCGTTACCCTTTTCGATTATGTAGCTGTCTTACACTCGTCTACTCCAAACTCCATGCAGATATCTTGACTAAATTCGAAATGAAGTATTGATTAAACCTGTTTAGTTGGAACAAAATTTGATGCATATGACTTAGATCATCGCGTGGAAGAATAGGTGAGAAATTGTGTGACACTCACCACTATATCTGTCCTTAATTTTAATCCGTATCTGATTCGTTAGCATATGCCGACAGTGGGTATTAACGTGACAGACAAACCATAATTGCCGCTAAATGAAGTCACCTTCGAAAATGCCACGTTTATTTGGATTGGATCTGTAGTTATCGCTGGTTTTTCATATTTAGTTTTAGTGTTGTTCTCCATGTCTTCACTTACTGCTTTAAAAAGTTACAATTATGGTTTGATTTTATATATTTTAAAATCATGAATTAGCCATGTGGTGGGTGTTGAGTCATAGCTTTCTTGTAGTCAATGTAGTTTACGTGAGATATTCCTTTTCTTATTGTGTGCCTGTTCATTACAGTAGGTCTATAATGAGTTTGTTTCTTTACATCCTGCGAGTTCTTTACAGCATCCTTTTTTGTTCCTCAGGCCATGTATTGTATTCTTCGCACTGCTTATATACTTTATCTTGTTATGCTGAAGTCAATCTTTTATATATTATTTGGTAGACACGTAAATTGGCCGATATTACTTGGATTCTTCGTGTCATTATCTTTCGGTTTGAGAAAGGTTTACTCCTTCAGTATAGAAATTCGGGTATTTTTTACTCCATTTATAAACTCGTTGAGACATTTTTAATTTGATTGTGATAGTAGGTATTGATTTCTTATACAAAAAATTTGAATATTATCATTAACCTGGTGCTTCCTAGCTATGTGTAGCACTGATTCATTTCACTGACCTCCAAAAATTTAACTCGGTGTTTTTTTTTTTGTTTTTTTTTTTTTGTTTTTTTCTGTCTGTCTGTCGGTTTGTTAACTCTCTACCAGCCTACGGCATATCCGATCTTGATGAAAATTTGACAGGACCTTCAAAATCTCTGAACTTAGAGGTTTATTTGTTTTTGGGTACAATTCGAAGAAAAATTTAAAATTTTTTTTTCACTCATGAATAATCGTACTTTACGATTTTTTTCGATTTTTTTTGTGCATGCGATCTTTTCAGTGACATCTGGGCCTAATTCTGTGACCAAACGGGTGGGCTACAACTGTTTATTATACATGGACATTAAGAACTATGGTGATGTAAGTACCTTTTGAAAGAAAAAGTTGAAAAGTTAGCCCGGAATCCATAGAAATAAATAAGATTTTAAAATAAGTTTGTTTAAACGGTAAATAATACCAATTGACAGGTAACCAATAGAAACTTGACACAATCACTTACATGCGTAGTCCAGCAAAACAAAGCCTTGTAAAAGTAAAGATATCACACGCAAACTAACCAATTTTAAAAGCTCATCCAGCAACACGTGCGGCGAGGACTTTATAGCTGTGTTTCTTATTATTATTATTTTAAGTTTAGTATTATTTCTTATTATTCATATTTGTACTAGGAAACGCTAAGTTCCGCTGTGCGTGTTGTCGTTGGATGAGCTTTTTAAAGTTTACGCAAGTTGCTTGTGTGGATATCGTGTGTGACTTTTGCTCTAAGTGCTTTGTTTTGCTTGCCTACGCATTGTAGGTGAACATGTGTGTCTCAAGTTCTTTGTTTCTTGTCAATTGGTATTATCTTACCGTAAAAAACTTATATTGAAAGCTTTATTTCTTGGATTCTGGCTACTCTTTCAACTTTTTCTTTCAAAAAAGGTACTACATCACCATAAACCCTTAATGTCCATGTATACATATGAACGTTTGTTTGCCCCACCCGTTTTGGTCAGCAATTGGCCCAAATGGGCAGACATCGCACAAAAATCAAAAAACTTATATTAAAAGATGTTATTTCCATGGTGCATTCTGGCTAACTGTTTTTCATTTTTTTTTGTTCATAAACGTACTCATAACTCCACCATAACCTTAATGTCCATGTATAATATGAACGTTGTTTAGCCCCGCACCCGTTTTGGTCAGAATTGGTCCAAATGTCAACGAAAATATCGTCACTAAAAATCGAAAAACAATCGTAAAAGTTACGATATTGCATGAGACAATATTTCCCTTCGATTGACCCAAAACAACAATACACCATCTAAGTTTCAGAACAACTCTCTTTCGAAGGTCCTGTCAAAATTTTCATCAAGACGGATAAGCCTTTTGGCTGGTAGCGTGTTAACAAACAGAAAAAAAAACAAAAAAAAAAAAAAAAAAAAAACAAAAAAAAACACCCGAGCTAATTGTTTTGGGGGTGGGTGAACGATTGAAGTCTTCGCTTGCGCTCATCCAGATTACTAGGAACAACGCTAAAAGATCCGCCGCGTTGATGGATGAGCTTTTAAAATTTTTTAGTTTGCATGGGATGCTTTACTTTCGCAAACTCTTCTTTGTTTTGCTGCCTACGCATTGTAGCCGATTGGTTGGTCTAAGTTTTCTTTGTTACCTTTCATTTGTATTATTTACCGAGTAAAAAACTTATAATAAAAGCTGCTTTATTCTATAGATTCTTGGCCAAACTATTTAGAACTTTTATCTTTCAAAGGTAATTCTCAACATAAACTTAATGTTTTTTTTTCCAGTATAATATAGAACGTTGTGTCCCACCAGTATTTGTGTCAGAATAGCCCAAATGGCACGAAAATATCGCACAAAAAATCAAAAACTTATATTAAAAGCTTTATTTCTATGGATTCTGGCTACTTTTTAAACTTTTTCTTTCAAAAGGTACTACATCACCATAACCTTATGTCCATGTATAATATGAACGTTGTTGCCCCACCCGTTTGGTCGAATTGGCCCAAAATGCCCACGAAAATATCGCACTAAAAATCGAAAAAATCGTAAAAGTACGATATTCTGAGAAATATTTCTTCGATTGTACCCAAAAACAATACACCTCTAAGTTCAGAGATTTCAAAGGTCCTGTTAAATTTTCATCAAGATCTTATATGCCGTTTGCCTGGTAGAAAAGTTAACAAACAGACAAAAAAAAAAAAACAAAACAAAAAAAAACAAAAAAAAAACACCCGAGCTAAATTTTTTGGGGTCATGGGAAAATTTAAGTCTTCGCTTCGCTCATCCAAATTTTTATTATTATTATTATTATTTTTTTATTATTATTATTATTATTATTTATTAAATTTTTATTATTATTATTATTAAATTTTTATTATTATCATTATTATTATTATTATTATTATTTTTATTCCCATGTTTCCCCATCTCGGTACAAACCGGTACACGTAATTGCAATGTATTGCGGACTATGTCAAGCAATACATGTGCCTATAATAATAAAAAAACATTCATATTCAAAACTTATCTAAAATCTATACAGTATTCACATAACATTCAAATCAAAAACTAATCTTAATCTTTACAAAATATACAACATAAAATGGGTTTTTTAAAACCTGTCATTGAGGAATTTTCGGACTATATGGCATGTACAAATTATAACCGCTTTCTGCATTTTGATGAATAAATTCTTGTTAGAGTCCATTTGGTGTAAACTATTGTGTAGGTTGTGTGGTATAACTGCCGTGGCTGACACAATAATTGTATTGTAGTGACTTGATCTTGTTTCCCATTTCTTTATTTTTTGTGCTAAGTCAAAGTAGCGCTAAATTTCTGTCCACGTTGTTTCAATTTTGACTTAGTGGGAAA